>JAGDQP010002440.1:0-29810 GCA_022664845.1 Lepisma saccharinum
AAAAAAACGTTACATTGCGAACGGCAGAAAATAGATGTGAAGTTTTATTTAAGCAGTTTAAACTGGATATATATGAGAAGAAAAGACATACAGTTTACTAATTTTATGGCTGTTACTGGCATGAACACACTTACATTACTCAACTTCGCCAATATTTTATTGATGATGACCTTCCAGGATCGGTACAAAGAAAGATTAGTCAGACAGGAATTTCTTGAATCCATTTGTAAAATTAAAGTTGTATCGATCTGGAAATGTGAGTGGAATAACCTGGTTGAATCATCTCCTGAAATTCAGTTTCATAAGAAATTGAATGTTGTGAAATGGAAGATCAATTTCGTTGGAAAGGCGCATTTAAAGGAGGACGTACCGAATGCTTTCGAGTGCTATATGAATGTGGTGACGACGAATATTTAGCCTACGTCGACAGAACCTCTCTCTATCCCTTTATGATTTCCAACAAACCTATGCCAACAGGTAAAATTATATTTCATAAGGGAAAAACATGCGTCATTCAGCGTCGTCCATGGAATAGTTCGCTGTAAAGTACTTCGTTCTAAAGGTCTTGCTACACCCGTTTTCCCAAAAATTGGGCCCATAAATGAGTTGTCTTTGATTTGTGCCGCTCTTCTATGGCGGAATTGAATAACAATAACTGTACACTTAATGAAGAAGAACGTGCAATTAAGGGAGTATTTCGTACTCCTGAACTTGATATGGCATTGGTAAAAGAATATGTCATTCTTCATACGTACGACGAAGTCTGGGAAATTGAGAGGACTGAGGAACTGTTCAAACCAGATGTAGATAGTTTCTTCAAGATGAGACAAGTCAGTGGGTTTCCTAATAATTGCACCACGGAACAGAAAAGCAGACGTATATTCATGATTATGACAAACATGAAGGTATTCGTCTTGACTTTGACAAGATCCAGTATAATGGAGGATTGGGACAGAGGTGTGAGCTTCCACAAACACTAGCTGTCATTGAACGAAAAATCTTCCTGGAAATTGTAAGGTCGTCTCAGTTGGAAGTTCAACATGTGACTCCTATAACAGAAAACAAATTACAAGTGGCGTAAAGGGACTTTGAAAATGGAAATTCACCTCATGCCTTTACTAATGTAGGAGTAGAGTAGAAGCTTTCATATCCTCGTGGGCCAGGGTTCGTTTATACGAATTGTTGGCAACTGTATATATGAAACCTTTTTGTATTGTGACACAGACTCAGTTATATATTATATGTGCAGAAATTAAATAAACAATTGTTACCACGTACTGGAATTACCTTGGACAATTAACCAATGAAATAGAAGATGGATGGGAGACTCAAAGCTTCATTGGTGCAAAAATTACAATTATGCTTTAATAAAGCTATTTACAGTGAATTGAAATACGTTTGTTGAAGTTCGTTAAGTGAGTTTAAGTTCGAGACATAACTTTCAACTGTCGGGGGAAAAGGATATTATTTTAATCACTTCTCTAAGTTAGTCACTGAAGAGTATGATACTAGTCAAATCTCCAATCCCAACAATAGCTTGAGCAAATCAGGTTACAAAATCGTTTCCAAAGGACAGTGGAGAAGTCAACGAGTGGTTAATAATGAAAGACGGAACCTTAGTCCAACCTCAATCTTCACCAGGTCTTACCTCGAATTAATTTGACTTCGACCTCAAACCACGAGGTCGAGGTTGAGTGAGGTCGAGGTCGAAATGAGATCGCGAGTTCGAGGTTGAGCCAGGTTGAAGTCTCGTCGCTAGATCCAGGTTGAGCGAGGTCGAGATCGAAGTACCATCGCGAGTTCAAGGTTGAGTGGGGTCGAGCTCCAAGTACCATCGCGATTTCGACGTTGAGCGAGGTCGAGGTTGAAGTTCCATCGTGAGGTCTAGGTTGAACAAGGTCGAGGTCGAAGTGAGATCGCGATCTCGAAGTTGAGTGGGGTTCGAAGTAGAAACAAGATAGTGAGGTTGAGGTTGAGCAAGGTCGAGGTCGAAATGAGATCGCGAGTTCGAAGTTGAGCGAATTTGAGATCGAAATGTGATCGCGAGTTCGAGATTGAGCGAGGTCGAGGTCGAAGTGAGATTGCGAGGTCGATTCTCAGTGAGTTCGAGGTCGAAGTCCCATCGCGAGTTCGAGGTTGCGTGAGTTCGAGGTCGAGTTTGAGCGAGGTTAAGGTCGAGCTCGAAGGTCTGCTGCAAGATAGAGGTTGAGGTTTAAAACACAAAAAGAGGGGTGTCGGCGTTTAGTGGTTATAGTCATTGAACCAACTGGTAGAGTTATTAGACTGAATACCCAGTTGATATCGACATCTTGTCCATTCACGAGTGATACGTTTTTAATTGACGTCATTATTTACACGAAGTCTCAGTACTCATCAATGGACAAGATCTCGAGCTCGCTGTTGATTGTATTTCGTAGTAATTTGTAAATACTAGTGCACTATGTTCTAAAAATTTCAATAATGCTCTTAGAGTTCAAAAAATGAAATAGGTAGGGGCGAGCGCGAGGAGGCGCCTTAATGATGAATGTGGAGGGCCAGTCATCCGAGGCTGTGCGGGTTGAATTCAATTTTATTTATGGCTTTATGCATCTAAAGCTCAGGCGGAACACGGGAGGGAAAGGAATTCGGGAAGGTGTCGGCCAGGAACTAAGTTTAAAGAACCATCCTGTCATTTGCCTGGTGTGAATGATTAATGGAATACATCTGTCAGGATGGTTGGCCGCTGGGATTGAACCCATAACCTTGCGTATGCTACGCCAACGCTCTGGCATCAAGTTAGGAGGCCGTGATTGAAATGACAGTCCCTAGGGGCTACTGCAGGAGAGAAATAAATACAGTAAATGTATAAATTCATTACTTAAGGAGGTATCTTGATAGCGAAGCTATAGCTAAAAAGGACTTTATAATCCCGTTCATTCACTCCCTCCATGTACAGAAATGAAATCTCAGGAACTACAAGCGTAGAGAGGTGCGTGGGGTGTCTTTGGAAAATTTTTATCAAACTGGCTCAGAGAAACAAAAATGAACTGTGACTCGGGCGCGCGACCAAGTCGCCTAGTGCGAGACAGGATTCCCTCCGAATATTTGTACCAAAAATTGAAGTCACGTCAGTCTGTGACTCAAGTTTGAAAAGTCAAGAGAGCCCATCTTGAGTGTGGGTTCTCCAGACTTTTCCTTAGTCACACAGGCAGATACCGGCATGGTACCTAATTTAAGGTCGTAGTTTCTTTTCTCATTTTCCCAGGAACGTGCTCGCCAAGTTACATATTTCCACCAACTAGTAACGGGGTTAACCATATATGCCTGTTGAAGCCATTATGTAAGTTGAATAATTAAATAAGTAAATTCAAACAACCCGTGACTTCACAATAACCAGAGTTTGTCTGATTATTTCATTGATCCATACACGTGCTTTGATCAACACTTTGTGAAGGAATCTTATTAATTATGGAAATTTTACATTTTCTTTTACGTGTATTTCGATAGATGAGTTTATGGGCGGTAACAGCACTACGGCTTACGGCCTTCACGGTACGACTTCGAAGTAATACATTTTTCTCGTGTGTTTCACAGTTCATACTTCATAGTATTCCAGCTTAAATCGCCTGGCTAGTGTATACGACTCTAGCTACAGTGAATCAATGTGCAACAGTTTATTAGAAATTAGATCTAACTATAAACCAGAAGCATAGCTACTCAAGTCAAATCAAATTCAAAACTAGTATTTTCATTGTGGCGGGAATGGAAACAAATACAAAACGAGATACCTTTGTTTCCATTACCGCCACAATGTGTTCCATCACGCCTCATACTTACAGTGTCTGGACAAGTGTGACTACGATCAGAAGGTAAGGTGTCTAAATATATCAGTAAATTAAGTTAACAAGGTATGCAAAATAGCAATTGCAACAACGCTAGCAAAATACTCAAGTGATGTGGTGAGCTATATTCCCAGTATTTTAACCTGTTCAAAACCTCAGTTTTCAGTGCAGCAACTCACTTCCCTTTCCTCTTCCCTTGGTAAATAAAAGCCAGACTGGGTTCAAACAAAATAAAATATAATTCTTAGCATTGCAAACGGTTAAGTTACTAATATCTAATCTGCTGTTCCAAGAAAAGTTACACAAGCCTGTAGTGCTATTTCAAGTCGAGTGCATTATGTACAAAAATACTGTATAGCCAAGTTGGAGCTACATTAAATCGATTCCTTTAATAATTCAAAAAGAAATTTAACAATATGCTATCGAACGTCCGTGTGGCAAGGTAAAAGCAATACTAATTTGACCTATAATGTCCTATAAAAACAGAGTGGTCTAGATTGTAATTACGAGGTATTAAACAGATGAATCAAGACAGCAAATATTCATATAGACTTCAATTTATCAGTTTACACCTTACAAGCAGTCTTTTCACAGTAATATCATTGAATTCAGACTCTTGTTGGTACATCTTTGATGTCAAATCGTTCCCTTTTCATTATAACAATACTATGTTCTACTCCAAATGTGTGTTTCTAGTACTTACGAGACTATATTTCTCACTTTCCTTCGTAAATATGATTTAAAGTGTCCTTCCAAGGAGTTCCTTTGTAGTAACATCCCGGGATGTCCAAGTACTTCTTTTTCATGTTAACTATTTTTAAATAGTATTTTCGGATTGAAAATAGAAGTTCAAACATGCAGAGTACTCGAAATAGACATAATGTATACATCTGAAGACAGTAAAGTATGCCATAAATATGACTTAACTATTTTGTCCATAAAAATAAAAGATCAAATTTGCAAAACACCTTTTGTTTACATTAGATACACATCTACTGCATTATAAACCCACCAAACTCCTACATATTTTGTTATCTCACGAGATAAAAATCTCGTTCGTCTATACAAATGATATAAAAACGCATCTAAAGGCATCGCTGACATTTCTTGTGTAAACTATTTATGTATTTCAGATACGGAACTATACAATACATGAAATAAAATTCTCATTCGTCTACACAATTGATATAAAACGGCTCTAAAGTGAACCAAAAACATTTCTTGTACACATCTTTCACCCTTCTGAAGTTATAGAATACCGTTGGAATATGTAAAATATATCCTTATGTACCCATATATTGCTATTATTTATTATTCCTTTTATGTATCAAATATATCATAAAATATAGTTAGATATAATCTATTCTTATATATTTTAATATGCGTACATCTATTCTTATATATATTTAAGAATAGAAAATATTACAATATGAAGTTTATTCCTACCTCCTTCAGTCCATATTTCTCCAATGAAAAAATGATTATTTTTTTTTCTTACATACTCTCAAAAAATGTATATTACAGAGCCCCTCATACAACGTCTTTCTTCCAAAAACTTTAATCACTGTCTGTCGTCTTCTACAGCTTATGCTTAGTTCGCTGTCTCCCCTTCCAGATGACAGAGCAAGTCGAAATAAACACATTTTTTTAGTTCGCAGGCGGAAGAGGTGTTAAACAGTTTACGATTTCCTTAAAGGCATTGGAGTGAATTGTCGGAGGTCCAGGAAGACAACAAACACCTTCCGATTTAACACAACTGTAAACAATATTAAATTCTAAGGCCTGCTTTGTTCATTAATTGCGAGTAGTTAAGAACTCTCTACTATTTCGTTTAATTACTCCTTTTCTTTTCTTTTTTCTTCCCTGTTAACATTTTCATCTTTAAACTTGGAAAGGAAAAGCAAGGGGAGGCGTATATTACCATCTTTTGTCTATTTAACTTGTCTTCAGCAGCTTATAGCGAGCCCTCTTGCTCCAGTGGTTACATCTCGGACTTCGGAGTAATACTTGAGGAGGTACGTAGGTTTGAGTCTCACTGCGGAGCATCTTGATTGAGGTTTCTAGCACCACGCTCGATAACTTTCTCCATTTCTTATCGAATTTATTCTCGTCTAAGGCTTTAAATCAATCTGAATTCACTGAATTATCAAGTATAGAGTATTCATACTGGAGAATGATTTTGTATTAATCACAGGGGTAATTATTTAATTCAATCCTCAACAAAAGGGGGGGGGAACAATAAACATATTAGCTTGTTTCAGCTAGAAAATACACTGTATGACCTAAACGTTGGTACTATATTGAACATTCGTTGTCTTAAATATTATTATTTTTAGTCATTGTTAAAATATACACTGTATGGACAAAAAGTTGGTACCATGTTAAACATTGCATAAAATATACACAGTATGGACAAAAAAGTTGGTACCATATTGATAATTGATTATTTATCATATTATTATCGTCGGCCACTGTATAAATCATAGTTATTACTATAATTTAAGGTAAAAATTTTATTTCAGAACCATCTCATGCAACGTACGCGGTGAGTGTTGACATGAAAAGTGAAAACTCACCAATCGACATTTAGTCCAAAGGAGTTTTCGTCCAATCCATATAATATAAAACGCAATGGTTATTCACTCACTCACTAACTAACTCAATCACTCACTCAACCACTCACTCAATCACTCACTCACTCACTCACTCACTCACTCACTCAATCACTCACTCATTAATTAATCATCAAAATTCCCTGGCCAAACTACTGGAGCTAGGAACACTTAATTTGGTATGAATTTGTATGACCAAGAGTAGGTAAAGGGAAAATTCGTCACTGAAAAAGTCGCCATCTTTAATCCAAAATGGCCGTCAAACCCATTGTTTTATAGATTACACAGCCTAAAGGGTTGGGGCTACTGAAATGAAATTTGGTATGAAGGTACCACATCGCTAGTAAGTTACGAAAATGTTACAAAAAGTTGATTATGATCACTAGCAGTTTAGAAAAAAACTAGAAAACGTTGAAAAAGTCTCCACCTTGGATCCAAAATGGCAGCCAAATCCATTATCTTATAGAATACAAAGCCTAAACCGCTGGGACTAGAAACACCAAATTTGGTGCAAAGGTACAATATTACTAGTAGATTAAGTAAATATTACAAAATATATCCATAGACGCCATTTTGGATCCAAAATGGTGGACCACAAAATCCATTTTACATAACGTTTGAGGTAGAAATACAAAATTTAGCTTACAGGTGTATTATCACAAATGGTTTAAGAAAAAGTCACTAATGGTTTATTACATTTTGAAAAAGTCGCCATCTTTGACTCAAAATGAAAGTCCATAAACCCACTTTCCACACCATTCGAGCTAGGGAAAAAAAGTTATGCAGGTATGCCATCACGAGTAGGTCACAACAATACAGGAAATCGTTAGAAAAGTAGCCATCTTTAATCCAAAATGGCCGCTCAAAACCACATTTTTCAAATCACTGAAGCTAAAGAAACGAAATTTGGTATGAAGGCGTATCTTAAATGGGGCAAAGCTGTAATATGGAGGCGCAGCCCCTTGTGAGTTTGGTGAAGATCGACATCAAGGATAACAACAACCCGCAAAGTCTGGTTATGATAAATGGGGCGCAGCTCCCAAAACCCCCAAGTTGGGGGTGCAACTTTGGCCGAGTAATATTAAATTGAGGAGAAATTTCGATATGTTGCTGATAAAGGGTGAAGCACCTAACACACTATTTAAAATAAAGAACATTAATACGAAACAGGTGAGTGATATACTGTAATTTAATATAACTTATACATGTAACTTGTTTTCGCATAATTTAGTAGAATATTAACTTAAAATTTAATGTACGATAGTTATAGTTTTACGTTGCCAGACTACAAAGTCTAACTTTTCGATCAGATTTTTACTATTCTATTCTAGTTTCGAAGGGTAAATGGGGGATAACCTTAGCTTGCGAGGTAAAAAATCAATCCACGAAAAAAGGCCCCGAGTAATGAGCAAGAAATTAAGTAGTTCCTTCAAACGAAAGATTACAAGAATTATCTACACTTTATTGCAAATTTTAAGTCTCTAAACCTTGCAATTTAAAAACTTATTTGTGATTGAGTCCATTTTGCGAAGGAATATGCAAATGTTTTTAAGACATTTAGACTTTATTTCCATCCGATTTTATTACTTCAATATAAAACCATGGAAACAAATATTTATTTTTCTTTCTTTTTTTGTGATATTGTGTTAGGCTGAAGGAAAATCTCATTTTCTTCTGCTGCAAACCATGTTATCTGTGACTACATGTGATTTGTGAAATGGATTCACTCTCTTTCGAGAAGAGCAATTGTGCCCTGCCTTTGCCTATCGTCATAACTTCTATCGAGAAGCATTTGTTGAGGGAGACTGTTATAGGATTATGAACAGAACAGACAGCTATCACATTAAAAACTGCGACTTGCAGTATTTTTTAAATTTTCTACACTTATAAAAACTTAAATGACTGAAATATCTCTGGTGAGGGTCTGACTGAACTTCCTGAGAGGGCTAAGTCCACCCAAACCCAACCTTTCTGCAGTCCAAAGCTTTGTGAAGAGTTCTGGTCCCCCGGACCAAGGTTTTCTCTACATCCCATAATACCCCAATCACCCTAAATTATAAAGTACACCCCCACAAGCAAAAATAAACCATGGCCTTAAACATGGGTAATCGATATACCCAGTGTTAGATTTATTATAAATTACGAAGGGGATCGTAATACTAGTGGTTGTTGATAAGTTTCAACATGCGTCCTACCTTTTTGGGTTGGGTATGGATAGAGATACAAAGATCTTATCCCAGGTTGGGGTGATATTCATATACACTAGAAAAATCCCCCACATCCCCCTGGCAAATCTAGCAAAAATGATGATTGACAGAGAAAGACAAAGGGAGAGAGAGAAAAGGAAACAAGATAGGGGAGGAAAGGACGTTTGATAAGGTGTTGAAATTTAGCTTTACAAACTGGGCTGCATATTTCTTTTAAATAAATTCTTATAACTTTTCTGATTTTCAACAGAACTCTGATTGAATACATAACAATATCATGATAATATGTTTTAAGTACTAAAAATTTGTTGAGCTGTTGCATGTCGAGAATATGGATCTGCCCGGCGGTAAACCAGTTTCAGGTCGTGACTTAGGCCCGTCGTAACCGTTGATTAATACTATCTTTGCAGTTACACTTTGCTGATTAAAGTTTCGGAGATACACGCGTTGAAGTTACTTACTTATAGGCTGAACATGTAGAAACTATTTAGTGGTTAAGGCATATGTACGTAGGAACACGCTGGAAAACTCATTGTCAGCAATTTGGAACATGTTCACAACACTGACAGTTTACATCCATCAGCAAGCCCTCGTACAGAAAATTAAAGAAAAAGAAAATGTTTCGAAATCTTCCGTATTATTACAAAACTATTAACATTGCATCTTACTTATGGGTATGTTAGAACTTCGAAAAGAATCATGATAACAACAGTTAGATACAGATTTTGCTGTGAAGAGTAACTTCTAGACCTCTTGCTGTCTGAGTGAAGAATATAAGTTTCGTTTTAGAACTTTCATCAACTGCCATTTGGAATATGGAACAATTTGAAATTTTAAGGTTCCCCAAATTATTTCTTGTGTCAAACCCGTTTATACTACCTAGGTATCATTCGACCACTTTTGTCACTTGACATTTTCACGTAGACCTTGACCTCCGTTTACTCCCACTAGGGGACACGAAGTAGGAACTTTTATAGCTAAAGATGTTAGTCCCTTAAAATAATGAAGGACGTGTTTTTGCGGGGGGGGGGGGGTTATTTTCCCAGTCGTTGTGAAGATACACAGGGTGGCAACGGACTTTATGGACACGAAATGTGACCGCCGCCATTTTTGATGGGGTGAAGATAGTGGCTTGAAACTTTCGGAAAATATATTCCTTTTGTCGAGAACTTTCAGACGATATATTACTCGACTCCCTTTGCCATTTGAAAATTTTAAGTTGACCCCCGCGTACCTCAATTAGTGGGGTACGGGTTGAGACTTTTCTAGCTCGAATGGTGTGGAAAGTGGGTTTATGGACTTTCATTTTGAATCAAAGATGGCGACTTTTTCAAAATGTAATAAACCATTAGTAACTTTTTCTTAAACCATTTGTGATAATACACCTGTAAGCTAAATTTTGTATTTCTACCTCAAACGTTGTGTAAAATGGATTTTGTGGTCCACCATTTTGGATCCAAAATGGCGTCTTTGGATATATTTTGTAATATTTACTTAATCTACTAGTAATATTGTACCTTTGCACCAAATTTGGTGCTTCTAGTCCCAGCGGTTTAGGTTTTGTATTCTATAAGATAATGGATTTGGCTGCCATTTTGGATCCAAAGTGGAGACTTTTTCAACGTTTTCTAGTATTTTTCTAAACTGCTAGTGATCATATACCTTCGTACCCAAATTTCGTGTCTTTAGCACAAACGGTGTGGAAAATGGATTTTTAAGCCCGCCGTTTTGGATTCAAGATGGTGACATTTTCAACTTTTTGTAACATTTTCGTAACCTACTAGCGATGTGGTACCTTCATACCAAATTTCATTTCAGTAGCCCCAACCCTTTAGGCTGTGTAATCTATAAAACAATGGGTTTGACGGCCATTTTGGATTAAAGATGGCGACTTTTTCAGTGAGAATTTTCCCTTTACCTACTCTTGGTCATACAAATTCATACCAAATTAAGTGTTCCTAGCTCCAGTAGTTTGGCCAGGGAATTTTGATGATTATTTAATGAGTGAGTGAGTGATTGAGTGAGTGAGTGAGCGAGTGAGTGAGTGAGTGAGTGAGTGGGTGAGTGACCATTGGGTTATATATATATTATATGGATTTAACGAAAAATCCTTTGGACTAAATGTCGCTTGAACGAAATGTCTTGTGGACGAAATATCCGTTGGACCAAAAGTCGATTGGACATAATATTTGTGGACGACAAACCTGTTTGACCAAAATTCGATTGGACATAATGTCTTGTGGACGAAAAATCCGTTGAACCAAAAGTCGATTGGACGAAAAATCCGTTGGACGAAATGTCTAAGGACTAAATTTCCCTGGACTAAAAGTCGTATGGACTAAATGTCTTTGGACGAAACGTTACCCGGCAGAACCACCTCCGAAGCCTTGACTTTATTCAAGACGCTCGCCATTTCGGAACTCTGGTAAGTGTATATCTTCATTCATAATTTGTAAGAAGTCCGCAATTGTCTTTCTACTTAAACTTTCTGTGTTCGACGAATACTAACTCACCCCAGTCCCCTGTCTCATGACACAGTTGTATTTATGTCATAATTTTGGACATTCCGTGAAGACTCGGTCTCGCGATTCAGGAAAGTAATTGCGTAAGTTAGAAGCTAAGTATTCCAGCTAAAGTAAATGTATTTCATATAGTTAGAGCTCTGTCATAATTAAGTACTGTTCAACATCAAGCCTAGTTTGTTTCACCTTGTAAAAAGTTCAACCAATTGTTTTGTAAATAAATGTTATAATTAAATCATTTTGTTATCATTGCCATTAAAGTATCTCCACCAATTTGCACAAAAACAATAGCAGGAAAGCAATAAAAAGGTAAGCATTCATTCTATTTCAGGCCAGCACCGAAACCAAGTAGTGCAGTTGCAGTCATGTATTAATGTCTTAATTCTCTTTCAGCTCTACCATCAGAAATAAGCCACTATGCTACTCCTTGATACATAAATACTTGGTTGCTAAAGCGAATCGCTGAAACCAGATATACCTTGGTTACACTTCATTAGCATTGTGGTAACGCCTTGAAGTTGTTGACGAATCTCTACGGGTCCAAGCCACCACTTTAAGCACCACAACACAAATTTGAGGTTTTGCCACAACCCTGAAGCCACCTTGCGGCAAATTAGTCAAGGGGCTATACATAATAACCCTGAAGAGACCCAGTCTACCAAAAATCTGGGCATCAGCCAAAGATTGTTCTTAAATTCATTTAATGTGTGGTTGATGCCTCTATCCTTTATCTACTGAAATCTATGATCTCTCAAAATACAAGAAAAAATTGCCCTCTGCTGTATTTTTTGTTGCCGTAAAGGCTTCGTCGCGAAAGTATTAAAGCTTCAAAATAAAGATTCGAAGTTTCTATTGTAACAGAAAAAGCATTAAAATCGAGACATCGTAAGAGCTTTCGAGACAAGAATTTTTCTTTCACGTAAAGTAATTTGGTTGAAAAGTTTTATTGAAGACAGACACACAAATACAAATATCTCTTGTATTTTATGATCAACAAAATATATACTTCTGGAGGAATCTGCAGTCACTGCCTACAAATCGAAAGAGTTATACGGCTTTGTTATTTCACCTTGGGTTACTAAATTTCGAGAAGTATTTAGGTTTATAACATTGAAATATATATTTTGAAACAAATGAGTGGAAGGGTTGTACTTCTGATGTAAATCGAATTGTATGTAAAAAGATAAAAAGGAATTCGTCAGAAAGGAATTTGTTATATCATCTCCTTTAAAAAAACATTAGAAAAGTAAACAGGGAATTTAAAAAAAATAAATAGGTCAAATTGATGTTTGCCGACTTTTATGCAAACCTTCACCTTACGTAGAAAAATAATAAAATTGTGCTCCCCAGGGTTTCAACTCACAAACCCAGTCGTGATAGTTGGAATTGAATTTATTTTAAGGCCTTTTGGCAACTATGGCTCAGGCCGTATGAATGATAATGGGATGAATTGGTGGAATGCACACCCACGCACACGGTGTTTGTCCACCACAAAGCCCACATGGCATGAGCAGGGATCGATCCGACGACCCCTAGCACCAGAGGTGAGCGCTCTACCAACTGAGCCACCGTGGCCGCTGATAGTTGGAGTACACTAACCAACATACCTCAGATGCTTGTTTATTGTGGTGATTAGCAAGACAATATTCAATGGAAACGATCTATTTTCTACGAGACTCCTGTCTCGTAACAAAACAAAATGTTCTTGTTTCCAATCGTGAACTAGAGTGTTCTGCGTATATTGCAATAAGCGAGTATATTCAGTCATTTCGTTAAAGAATATTTCCTAGAAACCACAGTTTGTTTCGATTAAAAGACGAGGTGAATAAACGTTGGTGGCAGCATTACTTCTAATAGTCCGTGAAGAACGTTTTTTTTTTTTGTTTTTTTTTAGAATTTTATTATAAAGGCCTGGGTTCTATTCCTAACCAGCTAATGGTATTTATTCGCATAAACTGAATGCTTCAAACAGATTCATCTCCGTTTGGAGAACGTACAAGGCATCAGTGGCGGAAATCTGAGGAAACAGTGTATGTTCTTTTGCTTAATGATAATGTAGTTTTTATTGTTTTTCTCTGTTTATTCATTTCTATATCCGTCTCTTTGTTCATGTGCGTGTTAGAGAGTGAAACCGGGTTACTTTACCGTTTCCCCGAAGATAAGGTACAAGGCGACTAGATTGACCCGGTCGGGAAAATATAATTAATTTTTCGTCGTATTTTTCGTATTCTGAGGATATCTAATTTCCTTGTAATCCCTGAAAGAAACACTGTTCAAACGCAATTAAAATCTCTCCTTTGTTCTCCGGGTGAGACCGGGTCCGAATACTAGACCCGGTGACGTGGTCCAACACCTGACCCGAATCACCCGACTGAGCCGGTGACCCGTTTCGGCTCTGGCGTGTTCATTATATCTGTACAAATTGTTATAAATGCTAGTTCATTAGTGCTGTAATTATTAGAACGTTATATTCGCAATAGAGAGAATACAGACAGATCGGCACGTTCGGAACAGATAATTTTTTTGTAAATTAATGGAAACTGGCCCCTTTTTGGTTATTTGAGAGGAGAAATAATTTATCTATATTTGGCACAAAACTCGTTTCTATCCTATAGTTTATCAACATACCGGCACTATTAAATGTGGAACACATAAGGTTTGCTACGCCCATAAGGAACATCTCAATTTCTTTTGAACATTTGTAACTTTTCATTTTAATGCAGTTTTGACTTGTACTCTTGGCTCTTTCTGTTAGAAATTTAGCAGAAAAATTATCATTTATTCATTTTCTTTTTATGTTCGATTTACGCTAGTAGTCTGGAATGAAAGGTATGGCTTATGGTACCTATTGGGTTTGTTACTATGTATTGCGAACCAGTACGTTCACTGAACCCCACCGAATTTGCAATAAAACCACGCGCACACATTGATATTATCCTAGATGTGTCTCAGAACTCTACAGTTCCACTGGAAATCATGAGTATTTAATCTGATCACCAACATTGGTCGCCATTTTGAAAGTGACTTAATGAATTTTTAAACTACCCGTCTACATATTCGAATTGCCTATATAAAAGCAAAATCCAGTCATTTCTATCTTGTTGTTGGATTTCTGGGAACTGTATGTTAGGTTCGTTTGATTTTTTTCACTACATTTACATTCCATGTTTTATTTGTTCTCTCTCTTCTTTTTCTCCCTGCCTCTCTCATTTCTCTATCTGTGTCTAACAGACATCCATAGGTTTCAATTTTTAATTGTGTGTGTTTTAATTATTACCTGCATCAATCATCTTATGTATACTGTTTCATTTCGCTTTTATTCTTTCATTTCATTTGTACTAATTTACGTATATTTGGAATAATTCTGTGCTCATGTTGTTTGCTGACTTTTCGTTACATAAGAGTGACGGAGGGAAGGAGAGAGAATGGTCTCTTTACCAGAGACGATTATAGGATCAAAAGATGTTAATTGGGTGACCTAACTGCACGGCATTCATAGTCGCAATTTTTTTGATGCGAAGTATTACGAAGGATTACGAAATGGCGCAATTACTAGAGAAACAAACTTTCTCCTTGCCTCATTTTTTTTCAATTTCCACACTGGCTATGTAGGCTATCATAGGATATATCATACAATTTATACATATTTAAACACATTTACGCACCCACGGAAATTGTTGTACCTTGATTCCATCGACTTTCAGTCACAACATTTCATACGAAAATCAAAATCAAGAAGTACCCTTGCAGTATTCGTTTTCAGTCACTCGAAAATCTCGTGTTATCTAAGTCGAGCTACGTTACATTATTATTTAGCTGTATCTTCTGGTTAGTCTAATCGCCTTAGATGAAGCGATCATTTGTTCGACTCCCCTTGGCAGCTCAAAATATTCGCGTTGAACCGTCACAGTCAAGGGAATTGGGAGTTGATTGAATAGAAAAAGTACTGAACTTAAATTATATTGAACTCCTTTCCGTCTCTCAAGAGAAATGTAATGTGAGTCATAGCGTACTAACCACACATCGCTATACTGAAACAGCTCGTAAAAGCCACATAGTTGATTAAGATTCGTTCAGCTTTATTCCTGAAAGCAAAATTTTCGTTGTTTCTTTCAAAATATTTACATTTCCAGCTTTTCTTTGCTCTTTCATTTTACGAAACTTGGCTTGATCTGTGGCAACATTAAACTATTGCATTGTAAGTACATTCTACAGTTTGGTGCTTCCAGAAAGTGCTCCTCAATATTCTTGGCAAAATTGCCTACATTGCGCAACATGTATACTATAAAAATACTAAACAAGTGTTCTCGTAAATTTGACTGTGTTCCAAAAGTGTTCAATTTATCCACCTCATGGACAGCAGACACAAATGGACATTTCGATATATGTACAAAATATTTGTTATTCGTGTGGATATTTCCATATAAATACCTTCCAGATTCCATTTCAGTGAAATGTTGACAAAATACGAGAAACTTACAATTTTGAAGATCAGTATATTTCTGTAAATATCAAGACTGATAACTGAAATGCATTTAATTTGTTTACATTGAACGCCATTAAGTATTATAAAAACTATAAAGTATATCACTGTGAACATAATTTCAATAATGTTACGAGACAGCATTATGAGCACACGGTAGTCTTTGAAAAAAAGAAGGAAACAGATGATTAGTCGAAATGTGAACTAAGGTGAAATAAAATGCAGAAGTTTTCTGCAAACTAATATATTTACTGCTTTTTGCTGGCCTAGTTTTATTTAATTTCTCTCGGAGTTCTTTTGTCTTGACTCGTATGCCTAAAGATAATGCAAGTGTTAATTCTGGCAGAATAAACAGGTTTGTATGTTCTCCATTATATTGCAGACATAATTTATTCAAGTTCATGCAGTAATATATTATTTTTTCCATTCGATGTGTTTATTACAAGATGATGTCAAGATTACTTACCACTAGTGCTGTAACAACTTACTTTACTTGCAAGTCATTAGCTGATTTCAAGTTTCTGTAACAAATAGCCCTAGTATACCTTGTAGTAAAAGTATGCGGATTGTCTAATTGGAATTCACCCATCTATGCTCCCTTCATCTCTCTTTCTCTCTTTAGTAACGTTACCTTTCAAAATTTGGCTCACATATTACAGTTCCGAATTGCTCTCAACAAGACGATTTGCAAGTATGTTTATATTTTAATGTGATAATCGTTCTTTTTCCCTGTCTAGAATTCTACTTCTTTCCAAACTGCATAGTAACTATTTCATACTTACCATGCAATTTGGATACTATTTGATTTCTATATCGACACTGTACAGAAACGGATTCTATAACGTAATAAATTCCTATATAAATTAGGTGTACTCGAAGAAAAGCTAAACTTGGGCCAAAATATAATAATGTTAGTAAATATTTGTATTGATCATCTGCTGAAAATAGAAAATTATCTTTTTATAATCACTTGCTCTTCCATATCTTTCTGCCCTACATCTAATTAACCTCTTTCACATGTGACCGTGCCCGAAGAAAGAGCGCTTTTGAATAACAATTTGACTCTGAGATTTTAATGGATTCCGAATCTCTTAAGTTTTGAATACAATGTTGAACATTTCTAGGTTCAAGAAACAAAAATGAAACAGAAGTAAGACAAATAGTTAAAGAAAAGTAGATGCTGTTTCTAAATTTTCAATACTTTTTCTCGATAATTTATACATATAATTTATATATACACATTTTGATTATGTGTTGTTTGGAATTCTTGGTTCAATTTCCAGGAAGAGCTTCGTAGTTCCTAATTTTGATCAGTAAGTGATTCGAAAGCCTTCAGAACTTATTCATCCCAACTTCTATCGCAATAATGTGCTTTCAATGGAAACATAATCACATGGAAATATATATTCTACTGCAAGTTAATTAAGCATAAAGCATTTGTGCAATTTTCTTAAAACTAATTTCAAACATTAATATCTTCGTACTGAGAAATTACAGTGTATTGAACATTCAAGATTTTATGTGACGTGCAGATTTATGCTATTACAAGAAGGTAGCCACATTCAGGAGAATCTTATATTCAACATTCCTTCACCTGAAAATAAAAATGTTCTTCAAAAATAAGTACTGTTCCTATCATAATCTGTAGTGACTTTCATACATTAGCATTTAACAATATACTTCACTTGCTGTTATGCACCAATAGTGTAGGGGTAAACCCCAAATGCATTGGTTTTGGTTCATGCAGGAAGTGCTTCAAGCCATTCGGTCTGTTTTGGGGAAGACGAGAAACTTCTAATGTTACACCAGCCATCGACTCGTAGCGTTATTTAAGACAAACCTTGTATTTTTGTGTTAAATTTTGGCTTCCGACATCTACAAATAATAGTTATTCCCTTTCTCCCACCCCTGTTAAAGCAAATTGAATTGACTGAATCCCTCTCTACAAGTATGATTGAATTATAGTATTATAACATTTTCTTAAAGTGTATTATTACATTTGTTTATCAATTCCCATAGTCATAACCAATGTTTTTTTATTCAATGGGTAAATTATTTATTTATTTATTTAGTGACAACATAACAGGCAATGGCCTAATTATAATGTTGAGCTTTAGAAAGTAGTTGTACAGACTTTATTGACAATTGCATCTCTAAATTCTTTAGGCGACATATAGCATACGTCCAGATTATTGTGAACTGTACATAATTTGTTATATATAGTACAAATTCTCCAGATTGGTGACCTCATCAAGATATTGGTTCTTGCCTTTTTACAGTGGAAGAGACCAGTATTATTAACGCAAGCTTTAGATGATGGGACACGAAACTGTAATGTCGAAACTAAATCCATACAATCTAACTTATTTTGAACAATTTTTTGAAGAAATAACAGATCAGCAATGTTGCGCCTTTGTTCTAAGCTCTGAATATTAAAGTCCTTAATGACTGCATTGTAAATCATAAGCAGGATAGATTCAAGTTTCTTTAAAATTCAGGAATTTAAGAAATTTTGATTGGATTTTCTCTAATTGTTGGCAATGTTTCAATTGATATGGATTCCAAATAGAAGAAGCATATTCTACCTTGGAGCGAACATAAGCATAGTAAATTTTTTCCAATGTTGATATGTTGTTGAATTCTCTTCCCGTCCCAATTACGAATCCTAGTAACTTCAAGGTTTCATTTGTTATATTTGTAACATGTATGTTAAAAGTCAATTTCTAGTCAAAACTGACACCAAGATCCTTAACTACAGTAGGTCTGTTTAGTACAATTTTATTAATGGAATAATCAAATTGATGAATGTTTTTATTTCTATTAAATGATAATACTTTACATTTACTTATGTTGACTCCAAGTTGATTAATAGCACACCAGTTTGCAATATTATCTAAGCTTTGCTGAAGTCTTATGCAGTCTCCGATAGAGTTGACTTTTGTATATATTTTAAAGTCATCTACAAATAACAATTTTTCATTATCAGGCACACAATCAGGAAGGTCATTAACAAATAAGAGGAATAACAAAGGTCCTATGTTCGAACCTTGAGGAACTCCTGAGAGTGCAGAATATTCATATGATTTGTATTCTTTATAGACAACTGATTGCTTGCGATTTGTTAAATATGAATAGATGAGCCTAATCACAGTGGGTGAGAAGTGATAGTGATTTAATATTTCCAGTAATATATTGTGATTAATCCTGTCAAATGCTTTCTCAAAGTCAATATAAATCACATCAACTTGCTTGCCTTCGTCCATCGAATTTGCTATGTAGTCCGTAACAAGTGCTAAGTTGGTTACCGTGGATTTCTGAGAAACAAAGCCATGCTGCTTAGTTGAAATAACTGGTTGAATATGATTACTAATTCTCTTGTATAAGATCTGTTCAAACACTTTTGGCAAAAGCTGGTAATATTGCAATTGGCCTGAAGTCATTAATGTCTCTACTATTATTAGATTTTGGGATAGGACAAACCAGGGCAGATTTTCATTTGTCGGGGAAAGTATGTTTTTAGGGATAAGTTAAATGCTGTCAATAGGGGATATTTTATTAATATTCATAGCCTACTTCGGTGTTTTTCCTCCAACATTACATCTACTCGTAGTTAAGTGGCCCTCTTTTAGATCTTATGTTCTTGAATAGTTTGTTATTCTACATTTAATGATAAAGTCTCGTCGTCACACTTTCCCATAATTTTCGCCGCATTATGATCAACGCTTTGTTATGCTGTTGCTGATACACCATTTCTACTTCCATTTTGTTTCCTCTAGTACAAGTGCCACATATCAAGCAATCTTTTCGTCTTAGTAATTTTGATTTCCTTCAGTTAAGATTAAAAGTTAATATTTTCCTTTCTCTTATTAACTCAATAATCTATTCTTTTCAGTGTCAAGGAATTTAATCATGCATCATATAGTTTATTCAACGATATGATCGTGAATTTAGTGCAAGATAGAACGAATGGTTCAGTGAAACTAACACAAAGATATTTTTAATTCTTTTATTCTCGTAAAAGAATACAAATTAAATGAAAGATAATTATTTGATCCCTTTTGTTTTCTGGTGAAAATATACGTGCAAAATGCAGAAAGTACACACATACATACACACATACACTCACATATAAAAACAAACATATTCACATTCATACACTAGCCAACATACAAAATCAAATGAACATGTCATTAAAATTGGCTTTTACAATGTCAGAAATAGATTATTGTGTAAATTTCACCATCTTGCACATTTTTACAATACAGTTTCAAGAATAAATTTAATTTACATATATATTTATATATAAAACATATAGGAGCTTTGATTGTACATTTAAAAAATATTATATATGAACCTATCACAGAAACCTGAACTTGCAGCGTTCGTGTAATGAGTACAAACAAATGTGAATTTTATGATACCTCAGTGTAAAAATATAGCATTGTTCTCACATAACAGCAATAATTGCATTTAAAAATGACTATTAAAACTTGATACAATGAAATTTCTGCTAGAGAAATCAAATCTTGAGCACAAAAATGAATGTTTTCGCAAAGAGAAAAATAGTTCAAGGTAACTTTAAAGCATGTCTGCTTTTCATATATTTTAATTTAAAGCAGTATAATAGAAGCAGTCAATGAAACAAGATTTCGCTGCAGGATAACTGAATCTACTGTTGGTACACCTAGATTTCAAAATAGCACGATCATGATTTTTAGTATCATATAATTCTACATATTTTCAAAGCAATAATAACATTTCATCAAGATTGTTTATTTAAATGGAAAAGGAATTTTCGTTTACGCTTCAAAATAAATTACGCCAATACTAATGGCAAATATAGTTGCCTATATTATTTACTGATCACTAAGAGAATTACAATCACAATAAATATTGGTAAAACTGTCTCAAACTATGTTCCCAAATTAAACAGTTAATAGTCGTTGAAATAGACTGATTTGGAACTGCTTCATAACCCTCTTTCTCTTTGCGAAACAAAATTTAATGTCAAAATTTCATATTTCAATTTTTTACTTTTTTTTTAAATATTTAATTTACTTTTAAACAGTCTAAAATAATTTACTAACATTAATACGCATAAAGAGACAGACTGACTAATATCAATGAATTGTCTCACAGAAAGGATTACACAAACACAAACGTCACAAAGTAATTTCGTCTTCAGTCTTGCGTTTCGTAAATATCTAAATTATAAATACTACGTTTCTCTACGAATATACAACACATACTTAAAATTCTGTAAAATTGTATATAAACATTTATATACTACACATGTAAAAAGGCATCGAAATAAAAAGATATGATGTAAGTTAGAATAAACCAACAACTACAAACGTACACTGGTAACTATTAGTGTTAAGTACAAACAGAATAGCATGGGGAACTTCTTACTTAAGAAAATAATAATTCGTGTTTAAAGTCAGAAGGATTTGTTCATCGTATGTCTTCTTGCAAACATTAGGTAGCCCATCTAATTTTGTTCATCAAGATCCTTTTCAATAGTGTAAATAGTTCATTTTCAAGTCGTAACGTACGCCGATTTGATGCATTCCGTCGTAACTTGGTACGGCGATCATTTACGTTAGTACTTTTACTTGATTCTGACCAGATGTTGAAAGTGAATTAATAATCTCCATACTAAGCGCCATCTACCTGCCAAAGAAAGAAAAAATATTTTTATACACTTTCAAGAAAAATACTCTATCCAAACTGAAGTTCATTTTACTACGTTTAGAACTATAAAATGAAAAAACAAAAAAACAATGCGCTAATAAATTAAAATGTAAAATTACTACGTACAGTATATTCAGACATTTCTAAAAAAATAATTAAAATAATGTGTTTCTCTACAGAAAACAAATAGAAAGTAAAAACATAATAAAAAACTTTTTAAATACATACTTTTCTTAAACAATTCGTACTAAAAAGTAGTAAATAATTATTTTTTTGCATGAATAAAAAGAAAAGCATGGGGCGCGCCAATTCAATAATTTATAAAGTGACTGTATATGAGAGAGCGCCCCATACTTTTCTTATTCATGCATAAAGAAAATTATTTTTTACTTTTTAGTACGAATTGTTTAAGAAAAACAACTTTTTTAATTATTTTTTTTAAAGTTATTTTGGTGTTCGGATGCAGTTCCTGAAGCTAAATGTATTGTGACCCTAATCCTGAAGTGTTCTGCAACCAGTCAAACCCAGGCTAGTTGCAGGCTAGTGTTTATTTTAGGATAAAGAAGTAAATATTAAACAATATTAAAATATGCTTTTAAAATATAGAAATATATGAAAGTAACAATGGAATATTGTCAGGGGTGTAGCAATGGGGGACATTCCCCCCTAAAGTTTGTTTGCTACCAAATGAAAATTGGGATAATACAGTAGATATAAAGCTGTTTCAGACATTTTGTACACGATACTTGTGGGTAAGTCTATGTGACACCGTCCACCTTGGCTGCTCGACCCCTTTATAAGGATATTTTTTTAAATATTTATCTCTCATATACAGGTATAAGAACAGTTCAAAACGACCATTATTTTATTTTTATACCAATGTATTAATTGTTGGCAGCCATTTTTGTTTTGCGACGCATACTAAAATTTGTGTTAGCGGACGTTTACGGAAAATGTAGTATATGCGGACTCGTTTATCATAGAACATTCAAACAAAAACCATTCTTTTCTTTAAAATCCGCTTGATAATTTATACCTGTACATGAAAAACCTAAAACTTAATAGAACTGGTCAAAATGGTATCCAAATGTGATTGTTGAAATAGAAACAGTTCCGGTTTTCAGGACGTTTTGACGGGGGAGTAAATTCGAAACTGTATTTCTTATTGAGATGAAGAAAAATCTTCCTGGGCATAAGAAATATTTCACAGGTTTTCTTCTCCACTCAGGCATATAAAAGATTGCCTGTAGCTATGACAAAAGTTAGTTTGGGCAAACCAAAAGACATAGTAAGAAGTTTGTGGAACACATACGATATATTCGTAGAGACAAAAATTAATTACTAATTTCAACCAATATTATTAACGAAAATCACACTATTAGCCTCAATATTGTCAAATTGTTAGAAGAAGATGTAATGTACAAAATCACTACCAAAAGAAAATATAGTTTTATATGTTTTGATCCACTGTTGATTAATTTCGACCTAATCCGAATTTAAGAATTTATTTTTATTTGTCATTGAATAGGGTAGTTAATGAAGATTTAAAATAGCCTAGAGACGTTATGCATTAAAAACATCGGGTTATATAATTTATATATTATTACTGTTTACTGCTGCTATTTTTTTTTCTTATCCTCTAACTTGATCTACGTGGGTCGCAGTGGATCCTTATTGCTATGAAATGCATGGCACTTTCTCATAGCGCTTGAGTGTGAAATTTGGAGTATGGATGTGAATTATTTTAACAAAAACGGGAAGGTAGTAATCCATTGTTTTTAATATAGATTTTCGATTTTTATTCAAACAGGATTTATGGTTTCATGTTTAAATACTCTTTTACTATTTTATACAAACCTGAATTGTCAAAAGCACAAAAACATGAACAGAAAAATCTATATTTAAAAATGTTTTTAAGCAAGATCTTCAATTAAGAACAATTTTTACTAAAGAAAATTGGAACTGTGGTTTGTACAAACAATGAAGTTTCATAGAAAAACGAAAATCTGGATTTCAACAAAAAGCGAAGTTTGGTTTTAAAACAGAAACCAAAGTCTTATCCAAAAATGATTTTAAGCAAGATCTTCAATTAAAAATAAACTTTATTAAAGTAAACTGGAACTGTGGTTTGTACAAACGATGAAGTTTTTTTTTTTTTATAAAAACGTAAATCTGGATTTGAACAAAAAGCGAAGTTTGGTTTTAAAACAGAAACTAAAATCTTATTCAGAAAAAGCTAAATCTGAATTTTAAAAAATATAGGCATCTGGTTCGAACAAAGAAAAACAATGTTTTAGTAAAGAAATCGAGAACAAGTTTTAAGATCAGAGAATATTCAGAAACCAAAAAAAGAATAAAAATAGAAATATCAAGATTTTATGATCACCATTTAGTTTCGGACACAAAGTTGTATTTACTTCAGCTTTGTCTATTAGTTTCGCTCGTCTCGATAATTTGTATAACGATCTTTTGTTCAACGATTCAGAATCAAGTGGAGATTGTCAGTTATTACGTTACACTTTCTTGTTAGCTTTTTGTTTACATTATTAAAATTTATCAAATTTAAAATTTAATAATGTTTTTAAACCTTCCCGAAATTGAGATAATAAACCAAAATTGAGAGGTAAGTCATTCTATCTTACATGTTTCCTGTACTACTTGAATGATAGTTATATAGTCCTCTTCTTGATTACTTTAGAATAGTTTTATTTATTATCATCATCCTAAAGTTAAGAAGAAGAGTTTCAAAAGTTTGTAAGCATAATTAATTAACTGAATAATATTTCCAATACCCGATTTAAACATAATTGATCATTCAATGACAGCAAAGAACAAAATATCTCATGCCTGTTATATTGCCTTAACAACTTAATTTATCAGTTCTTACAATTCTATTTGTTGGTTTTAATAGATGCTATGTTATAAATAATCTCTATTTACTGCGTCTAATTGAGCATTATGGATACTTGTGTGCAGATTTATAACATTTTAAGAGATTTATCTGTACGATTTTTTATTTATTTTCACTTTCAATATAATTTCTTCACTTCTTGGATAAAAGTCGGTGGGTGTTGGTTCAAGTAAGGGTTTAATCGTGTATACATATTTAACCAATATTCAAAGGCCGATATGCATATTCCTACCAATTTATTAGAATGCCAAGGAATATAATACATGTGGCATATTCAGAACCGAAGTAGTAGTCAAGACAACATCGCATTATTATTATACATCATTCATATTCTATTGCTATCCCCAACAACCACTCCTCCTCCTCGTTTGGAACAATATTCTCTCTACTCGTAATCCTGGACAGTGTAGATTACTTGCTGCAATCAGGTGGATACATCTGAAGTCAATCTTATTCTCATAGCGATCACAAAATGAGATGTTACAGTAGAATTGGCCATCTTACTTAACAAATCCTCTTTAGTTGGAAGTTCCATAGATATCTGGTTTGCGTGAGTTCAAGTTTACCATATTAAGCTCGTGTTTCAGATTCCGTTTCCTGGTACTTGTTTCCTGTTCAGATATCTAACTGGTCTCGGTGGATTCGAAGTTATCTCGTCGCCAATTGTTAGTTCAAGTAAGGGTTTAATTGTATATACCTCTCTTTCATCAATATTCAAAGGCCAATATGCGTATTCCTACATATTTATTATAATTCCAAGGAATATAATACATGTGACATATTCAGAACCGAAGTAGTAGTCAAGACAACATCGCATTATTATTATACATCATTCATATTCCATTGATATCCTCAACAGGTGGGTAGTTCTACATTTCCGGACGTTTCTTTTTATGGTAAAAGGTCAATACGGAACATATATAAACAACGTTACTTGGCTGTAGGCTTAAATTGGAAATAATGTATTAATTGAATAATTTAAGCCGCATTCACAAGGAACTTAAACGCTATTGATAACTGTACTCAAATTTGGATGAGATTACATAATAAAACACAAAAGCTGGAAAACGTGTGTTCACTGCGTTGTAATGATTTGTAACACATTTTGCAACTTTAATCTCAATCTTATTTTAATAGATAATATTTCGATG
This sequence comes from Lepisma saccharinum, assembly GCA_022664845.1. Taxonomy (NCBI): domain Eukaryota; kingdom Metazoa; phylum Arthropoda; class Insecta; order Zygentoma; family Lepismatidae; genus Lepisma; species Lepisma saccharinum. Next base: position 25,402 of record JAGDQP010002440.1, read on the forward strand.
TTGATACGAAGTAAGCAACAAAAATATTGTCTAGTTAAAAGTACCAATTTATTATAATGAAATTATGTTTTGCATAACATCCTATTTGTCGATATAATCGGTCAACAATTTAACAGTGTAACATGTTTGTTTCATGGTACACTGATTAGTGATTACTCTCAATCTCAAAATGCAAATTTATTACGAAAAATAATAATTTTATCTGTTGGTCTACAAACTCTTCAGCCAGTTCTCAAATACAAAGGCGAGGGACTGCTGTTTTCTAAAATCTGCTTTCTGGTGACGAAATAATGAACGTAATGGAACTCGCTTCATTTCATGCACAAAAAAAAACTTTATTTAAGTATAACAGGACTGTCCTAGTTCCCTAGCCTCTTTTAATTATTATACATAGCAATAAAATTCGTTTTAATGTCATTATATTTCTTGGATATTAATATTCTGGAAGTGCATTGAGATGTCAAAGAAGCACTACGTAAGTTTCTCATTGCAAGAGGCGTGCAAAGCGATTTTCAATGCTAGATGGGAACACGATCTTATAAATTTCTAATGTATTATTTTCCGCCTGGAAATTCTAATCAGATCCTGCATACTCCAATATAGAGATCTCATGCTTTCAGACAAAAAGTTATGAGTTCATAAGTTCCTGTTTTTTATGCCTTTTTTTTTCTGTTTTTATCTATCATGTTCATTCTTGACACAGCTTCATTGTTAGGAGGAGAGGTAGCAGTTGCAACACATTTTGTATTTTTTATTGTAAGGGTCAAAGAATCTTGGACTTTTTACAAAATATCCCACGAATCTTCTACATAATTTGTAAACAAGAAAGTGTGTGTTAAAAATAGCCAAGATTTTAAAGATTTTTGCATCTCCAGATTGCAATAAATTGAGCAGAAGCCAAATGATCTCTGTTCGCTTAACTAAATAACTAACCTGCAAAATTCAGCGTCGGAGTAACAAAAGTTCGCTATTGGATTCTCTCTAGGGTAAGATCAAGCCTATCTTCACAGGAACAACTACCTCTAGAGGCTTCTTTCTAACGTAGTCCTCCCAATATGTCTCCCCAGCGGCCATTTTTCCCTTCGGTTTCCCAACCACAGTGGAATATAATTTTCGTTTCTTTCCCATTCGTGCCACATGATCTGCCTATCTGTGAATGGCGCATGGGGGATGTGGAGGTACCGCTCCACATTTTCTTGACCTACGTTACTAAGTGAGGTGGGGTGGTCAGTCCCACGCTCGACCGCCTTTACCTTCCAAAGGTGTCCAGGAGTGCCAATGACACTCCGGACTCAATTTGATAGGAGGCTGAGTGAACCTAACAGCGCCAGGCATGGGAACACTGCGAGAAAAGTCTCCAGTGTCCTGGTCGGGATTTGAACCCGATTCGTAGTCAGAGTCTGAGCCACGGCGACTCATACTGCAATTTAGTGCAAGAGAAATAAGAAAATCATGCTATCATCAAGTGTTGGAATTTGGAAATCTCCGGTTTACAATAATCTTAGCAGAACAAGTGTACAATATATTTTGAAGTGCTTCGAAGCGTTGAAACAAGGCGATGCCTTGTCACCACTACTGTTTAACTTTGCGTTAGAATATGTTATTGTTTTTTAATTAAAGGAAAAAAACTATCATTGAATGGTTTGAATCAACTGTTCGTATATGCGGATGATGTAGATTTAATAGGGGACGATATAGATGCACTACAAAACAACACCGATGTCTTAGTAGAAACGTGCTATAAGATAGGTCTACAGGTAAACATGGATAAAACAAAATACATGATAACAAGCCGAAACACAGGGAATGAAGGAAATAAAAACATAAGAATTAGGGATGAGGTCATAAAGTAAACAAATTTAAATACTTGGGAGCATATGTAATAAGCAAAAATGAGGTAACGGAAGAAATAAAAAAAAGTATGTTAGTATCCTGCAACGCATGTTTCTATTCAGTCCAAAAACTTCTAACATCGCGATTAATATCAAGGAAATTGAATTTGAATTGAACGGTTATTCTGTCGGTAATACTTTACGGTTGCGAAAGTTGGAGTACGACCCTAGCAGATGAACATAAATTACGCGTGTTTGAAAATAAGGTTGTAAGAAAGATATACGGGACGATATGACTGGAGAGTGGAGGAGACTGCATAATGAAGAACTCCATGGACTGTACGATTCACCAGATGTAAAAATAATGAAATTGCGACGACTAAGGTGGGCAGGCCATGTAGCTTGGATGGGGGGAAAACGAAGATTATATTATATCCTGGTTCAAAGACCGGATGGAAGGAGACCATTTGGAAGACCGAGACGTCGTTGGGAGGAGAATATTAGAAGTGATCTTCGAGAAGTAGGTGTTCGTGATGAAAACTGACTTGATATTGCCCAGGATAGAATCCAATTGCGAACGTTTGTTACTTCGGCGATGAGCTTGCGAGTTCCATAAGCCATAGAATTAGTGAGTTTGTTAGCTTCGAAGTGTTAAAGTTTTAATACATACAACAAATGACTTCTAAAATGAATGTATATAATAAATACCTTCAATATGTGCGATGACATTGCAAATTTCCGTTGTAATTTGAATACTGGAGATATCTTGATCACTTGTAGATGGTTGTCATCATTCTAAGATACAATTCCTCTTGGATATGATTTTCTCTTATGTATGCATCTACGCAGGCTAAATCTGGAATTCAGTTAATTTTGGAGATAGGAACTCTGTTGTGTTGATGATAGACATCTGAAAAAGCAACAAAAATAGAATTTACTAAACAAAGTGAGCTTTCAAAAGCTATTCAAATAAGCAACATGCAAAAATTATATAAGTCATATGACACATAACACGAACACGTATGTTCATTACTTAACTTTTAATAAGGAACGAAATCCATTTAACGGCACGTATGACCTTACTTGACTTCCAAGCAAAATCATTACATATATGAGCATACCTATCATTACATATATGAGTACTTTAATATAATGGTTGTTTGCTAAACTCATCAAAAAAAGTTTAATATATTTAATTTCATTGAAGAACACAGTTGCTAGTTGCAGGTACATCGCAAAACATTCACTTTTATTTCGTCGTTTTAGCCATTCAAAACTCACTTTCTTTACACAAACGTCACATTTTGTCAGTGTAAGACGGTTAAACAGAAATTTATATTTCCGTTAATTTTCACACAATTTACTCTCTTTTAGTGAGTGAGGAAGAGGTTTACGCCAGAAAATTACCAATAGTAGACTGCGCGAACTATCCCGTTAAATTAAAAGAAACCAATTTAAAGACGCTTAAATTAATACACGTTAACTTGCACATGTTAACAAATATCTTGTTAGTATAGGATCAGTATTTTTATTAGTTCCAATTGGCAACTAGAGAACAATTCAGTACTCATTCCTTTGTCTTGTGATATCTTTCTTCTAGAGATATACCTAACAACTTTATCCTGGAACATTCATCCTATCAATCTTATCCTAACAAACATTGTAAGTTAGTTCATTTTAGTTCTTCATAACAGAAGAGTGTGTGGGTACTATGCTATTTAAGCATTTTATTATATTTGTAAGTCTATGAAGTATACAAAGGGTTGTAACGGGGTTTGGTTGCATGTATTGGCAACCTTATGACCTATAAAATCCTTGGTAATTATTTAAATAAGTAACCTCAGAGACAAGTTTAAACAATATTTGTTAGTAGTTGTCTTGGTTATGAAATCAAGAAGATGCGGATGCCCTGAGATGTTTTTAGGACATGTTGGACATTTGCAAGAAAAGTGTCACAACTCAAAAAGTATAATTTTACAGGAGAAGGAAAATAAGTATCGTTTTACTTAAGAAGCTATATGCAAAATCCGTCAAACACTTATGCTATCTACCGATCATTGATATAGACAGACTTGTTGCGATTTTGACAAAGGAGGACAATGGTTTTCTAATGCTTTTGATCCCCCCCCCCAAAAAAAAAAATTAAAAAATTGAGTTGTGACACTTTTCTTGCAAAACGTGCGATGTAATAGTGTTACAGAGTTTGAAAGTAGAATGAAAGTTAAAGTACATTGCCGTTAGTTACCTGCAAAGTATTGTATGCAGAGATTATACAGGGCGATAAATATGATGACTACTCCAATGTGCGCTCTTTGAAGAAGATAAAAGAATCTACAAATGTTCCCTATGTATGGTCGTACAAGTCTACTACGATTGCTGTTCATAATAAAGTATTATATTCTTTAGTGGAAGTGAGTGGTATTTATTGTCATCACAAGCAAGGTAAAGATGTGTATTTCAAGGAGTTACTTTAGTGATTCCCCCGGGTGTGGTTAGAGGTTAGGCTGATATATTTTAATAGTCCACGGTTCCTGCTTATGACGATTGACTTGGATAATAGTAGAGACGTAGTACTAC
>JAGDQP010002440.1:30210-53110 GCA_022664845.1 Lepisma saccharinum
TATATATATGATGAAAATACAGTAGTGGATCAAATAAATCAATTACAATGGCAAATAAATTAATATGGTTTCAAAAATAATAAAAATAATAAAACCAAATCACAGCACAATAACAATATAAAACATATTTGACTCTCTATATAAGAAAAAAAAACATGGAACATATAAATTCATCTACTTTGCCTGCCCGTTCGGTCAGGTGGTCTTGGCATTCGCCGGGCCATGGATTTGGCGATCCCGTCCTTTTTAGCGTCTTCCCATGTATCTCGTCGTCTCGTTGAGTCTATCCTTCCATTGGGCCTCTGCCTCGGTCCGGACGCCTCTATTCAGGATTGTTCAGCAAAATGGTCTACGTTAAGTGGGTTAAATTCTCCTCTTTTGGATGTCAATAGCTTTCAGTCTTCTTGGGATGATCCTATCGTCAAACGTACTCAATCGCAGTTACAACAATCCGCTACTTGTCTTGAAGATAAAGCCAGGCTACTAGCAGCGTATTCACCTGAGTCCGGTGCTTGGATCCAAGCTTTGCCTTCTGCTCCTCTTTGTCTACATCTTTCGAATGAAAGCTTCCGTGTTGCTGTTGCCTTGCGTTTAGGAGCAGACGTTTGCATACCTCACCGTTGTCCAGCCCGCGGAGCACTCGTGGATCAACTTGGCCTTCACGGTCTCTCTCGTGTAAAGTGTTGGTAGACACATGCGTTATTCTAGTGTCAGCGATGTTATTCTCAGAGCACTCGTTTCTGCTAATGTACCATCGGTACATGAACCATGGCATCGGGTTGTAGCCGCTCCGATGGTAAGAGACCTGATGGAATGACACTAGTTCCATGGAAAAGAGGAAGATCTCTATTATGGGATTTCACCTGAACCGATACTTTCGCCATTTCAAATTTTAGTCATTCTTCTTTGAAAGCGGGTGGTGGGTGCACTACTCGTAGAGTGGCCTATAAAAACAGGAAATATTCTAATCTACTTGATAAGTTTATCTTTGTTGCGATCGCCATCGAATCAAGTGGTACTTGGAGCACGGAAGGCCTTAATTTTATTAAAGAGGTTGGTCGGCGAATACAGATCGTTTCTGGTGACGCCCGCGCGACCTCCTTCCTAATCCAGCGTCTCAGTATTGCAGTTCAGCGAGGGAATGTATAATCTATTCTTGATACGTTGCCTCCTGGGAAGACATTAGATGAGATTTTTCTCCTTATTTTTTTAATAACACTTCAGAAATATTAAATTCAGTTCTACTTTTAAAAAATCATATTATTTAATTTTTACAGCAACTGGAATTCAAGTATATTTTTCCATATAACAAAATCGTGGAACTAAAATTGAATATATACCCAACAATTGTGTAGGAAAGCATTTAGGACAATGAATCACTTCCAGACTATGCTGCTAATAAGTTCCTTGCTTTTCAATTAATCACCCAAATGTTAACATAAAAATGCAAGAGAAAAGAATAATGGCAATTCGATGCACTTGACAAAATCACTTGGTTCGGTGATATAAAATCAAATTACTTCATTTTAGAAGCATATAAAATTTACTGGAAAACGTATTAACTTATGTTGAGTGTTAATGAAACAGCATCTAAGTAAAGTATTAGTTATTATTAATCTCTTCAATTATCTAATTGTTCTTTTATGAAATGTTCCCTTTCATTATTTAATTATCATAGTCGTTCACTTTTGACACATACAGTTTACAATAGCGAAAATTATCTTCCATTCAACGAGGAGCGTATTAATTTTCGTTTCCATATCTTTGGAAGTAACATGATTTCGTTTTGTTATAATAGTATATAAATGCCAACAAGAAAGAAACGGATACATTTTATCAAGTGAGATATTAATTTTTTATAATGTCCCATACGAGGAAAACTTTAATTTTGATGCACTACAGCACTGTTGCATGATGCTGTCAAATACATAATACGGTGCCACAGCAGGAATCACTCAACTACATGTGGGCGCCAATAAAACTGCCGCAACCGACCTTCTAAACTTGATAAGCATCATAATAAATCATCTACTGTATGCTGTACAATGTAGTATTATGTAGGTTGATTACTGGCCTAGAAGCTTCGGTCTAAGTTTAACACTTGATGATATAGCTGAAAGATAATATTTAAGAGCAAGCAGATCCTCTTATGCAGAATTCCATCAATTAATGTTTATACTTGGAATGCTTATTCGGAGCAGGAATAGCGACAGCTGGTCCGTACCTCTTCTAAATAAGTTTCTCGCGAATGATATCTCTTCTTTCCCCACCTCTCAGTTGTGGAGTAGCAACTTGATAATCGAGTTCTGCAAGGTACTTCGAACACCAACATTCCTCTAAGCAACCAGCAACCGAAAGGGAGACAAATGCGAATGAACTTATCTGCCACTTTAGAGATTCCTCATTATTTGATTACATATACATACAAAATGTGTGTGTGTGTATGAGTGTGTTTATGAGTTGACAGGTTGACATATGGAGGAAAGAGGCAGAGATATTGATAACACACGAAAGGAAAATGAGAAGTGATTTGAAGAGCAAGAAAGATGATAATCTTTTCAACGCAGAATTTTCTAAAAATAGAGTTGATCTAATTTAAAAAAATAATTACTGTAAAAGAAGTAGAGAACTGCTATAATAAAGAGTACTATTATGGTTAAAATAACAGAGAAACAAAAGTTACGAAATGCAAGGTAGTACAGACAGTAAAAGAAATCAACCTCAACGAACAGCAAAAGTATAGCTATAAATTCATATAATTTTACATATTTCGTGAAATGTTCTACATCTCAGAAATCAAATCCTATAAAGATTTGAAACAGAAAAATGTTATATGCACAGGAACATAGCATTACGCAATTTAATGCGGCTTTATGGTTTAAATTTGATACCTTATTATGATTCCTATTAGTTTGTTTGATAGAATAACTCCAACAGCACCTTTACGAAAATGATTTCATCGGAGTCGTTGCACTAAAAATATTTCATATCAAATAAATAACAATGAGGTATGTCATTGTGTAATCGACTTTTGTATAAGGTACAATACGAAAAAATGAGTAGATAGCAGTAGTAGGCCATAAGCAGGCTGAAAGGCGTATGGTACGCACTGAACAGAAAAGGTTCCAAAAGACCATGCAGATATTGACCAAAATTGAATAGAAAGATTCGACTAGAAATATTCAATGAAAAACAAGTTAAATTTTGACTGTAGGGAACGGGAGGAAAATGCTATAAACAATAATGAATTATTTAATACAAGGAAGGAAATGAAAAATTGAGACCGAAACGAGTGAAGAGCCTTTTATTATAAGCAGATACTATTGATAATAATTATTCGTAACAATGTGATTATATAAAATTATCTATTAAGATAGGTAAAATTCAAAAATTGGTAATCTTCTTGAGTAACTTTTGAAAGTCTACTCTCGAAGTAAACAGAAACATTAATTTTCGAGAAAAGTTCAAGAATTTTGGAACAATACCATTCAGTATCGAGACACATCTGCGTGCTATTTACTTTGCAAAAGGGAAATGTGTTTCTTTAAATTTACAAAACACGAATCAAGTATACTTATTTTTATATATCCTTTCTCTGACGTCATATTCTCCAACTCCTCCAAGCCTCAACCAGTCGAATATATTTTCAACTTATGATCCTCTGACTTATAATATGAATATCACCTTTGACTGAATATTTTACATATTTATTAAAATACACGAAATTCCTGGACGCAAAGTACTATCGAAGATCGCGATTATGAGAATTTAAAATGTAATTATCTATAGCAACCAGAAAACGAAATATTATCCAGCATAACTTTATAAACACGTTTAAAAAATAAAAAAGTATATTATTGAGGAATAAATTGTATTATTATCACACAACGACTAACTAATACGCCTAGGAATACTTGTAACTTAAAAATTCTTATAATTTTTTTTCTATCGGGTGATTCAACAAGCTTAAAGTTGACAGTGTAATCAAGAGATTATTGTCCCATTACAATGGGGACTCGTCAAAAGAAGTGCTCAAAGTTCGATATTTAAATCCTTAAAAAATATTCAGATCGTCACGAGTAAATAATAGGTTTTTATACGGTAGCTATTTGTGTTGTTACATTATCGTCGTTACATTACATTTCTACGATATACACTTATACGCACGTAGTAACACAAATGAAACAAAAAATGGGATTACAACTCTTACGTCTGGAAAGAGGAAAAAATCTACTACTTCAGGTTGCACACCTTGCGCGTGCGCATTCCTACAAGGTGGTCCGCCAGAAGAAGACAGAGAGAGATACTTCAGGGAATACCCAGAGGAGAGGAGGCAGAGCGAGTGCCTAGCTGCCACACACGCTCAGGAGCGCTGATCAGTCGAGCCAAATGCATTTGTAAAGCATTGTGGGTCACGCTAAAATCTGGAAAGGTTATTCGCACGGCGTACTTCTCAAGGACGATCAAAATAGCATGGCAAGAGACAAGAGCGGCACGCACGAGATATTTTTTCAAAACAATTTGCGTGCAAACTCCCGTCGGACAATTCGGTCGCATCCATTGCTTTTGGCACTCCTTTCGCAGAATTAACACTGAAGAATTTCTTCCTAAAAGAGTTGTACGCGAGTGGTTGACGTAGATTGTCAGCAAGTAAGCGAAGTTCGTGCAAACTAATGATAGAGAGGTATACCAAAGAAACGATTAGAAAATTAGAGTTCATCATGCTGGAAGATGGGAGTTCTCCCAGTGCGGTGCTTTCTTATGACCAAATTTAGTAGTACGGTATCATGGCACGTTCCGAGAAAATTAAGTGAGATAATATATATCCTACATACATACCCATAGATCAAATGACACGAGAATTCACGCAATGAAACCAACCTAAAGGAAACAGAGATGTCCACTTTAAATATTTCTATGGGCAATAATACATGAGGTAGTGATGGTTGCCATTGCCGAAAGGTCTGCATATTCCGAGGCATTCTTAAACTTAATAATGTTTAGCTCTAAATATGTTCACCTTACTAATCGTAGGTCAAACACACGCTCAATAATTCAGACATTCCAGCCAAGAATATTCATGAATTTGATATGGGAACCTCAAGCCTCTAGATGATTAGGCGCGGTTAGCTTCCGAGAGGGTATCGAAAGTGTAGCCCAATCTAAAGTTTCTGAAGCAGAACCTAATCTTTTTTCTTAACTGTAAATATAGTAATCGAAAGGATTAGGCTGGTTAACGCTGCAATATATTAAGTTACTGATAATAAACAGGTGGAGTATCTAAACAGCAGACACGATCTGAACTAAATTTAAGTGTTTCGTTAGTAACTTAATGTTTTCTTTTAATGATATTTAATCTATTCTCAAAGCATGAATGAGTAAGATCTTATGTATTTCTTATACATCGCGTTTCGAAGTTGCGAAATTTAAGTAAGGATGGTACATTATACCAAAGCTCTAAACAATCTATTATTTATCATGCAAAGGAAATATTTACTATGTAACAGAACTAGCTGATACTGGATAGGTATATAAAGATAAACCAATGTTTAATTCAAGCTACGACAAACCGGTAAATCCGATATGACAAACTTGTAAATCTCACGATAAAGTGTAGGAATAACTTTTCCTATTTTGGCTTCAGTGTTTTGTCACGCAACATATCTAAATTTATGTATAGATGTGCTCGCTAGAGGACAGTCAAAAATGCATTGCATGGTACACCATGGAGGTGAAGAATTAAAATATATTATTGAATGAACATTAAAGTTTAAACGAAAACGAATAATCTTTTGACTAATCTGTAGAGAGCTGAAAATATTTACGCATTATGTTGAGTCAAGGTTTGTTATGCAAATGTTATACGGCTAAGTTGTATACTGTATAAAGAAATGTAAAACGTCATCTTATGTTAAGTAAATAGGAAGTTCTGGTTTTATAAATACCGGCTTATGAATAAATTACGTCACGTATATTACCAAGTTATATCTTCTACTCTCCAAATAATATGCTAGAGTAATTTTGCTACCCTAGGCCAGTTTTATCGTTGAGTGTCGCCCATCGATCTCTACATAAACTATACTGGAGTAACTACTTAGTGTTGAAAGATAGATGCCAGAACAAATATTTAAACTCGTTTGTCCACTTCCAGTCTAATCTGATGTTGACCAAATTTTCAGTTCTAACTCAGTTTTATACGCTTGTATTGCTGTGTGGCCCGTTTTTTGATTCAAGTCTTAATTCCTGAGTTATTCATGTAAGAGTATACCGCACTCTGCATACAATAGAAAATACTGCAAATAATATTTATGTTTTTTTGCAAGAATTAAGACATAAATTAAAAAACGGGCCACACAGCGATATCAAGCGTAGAAAACTGAGTTGGAATCGAAAATTTGGTCCTTATTGGTTTAGACTGGAAGTGGACAAACGAGATTAAGTTTCCTCTCAGCTTCCTAGCTTCACATATTCATGAAATTTTCAATGGCTGCAGTCAGTCCAGTATCGTATTAATGGAGGTCGATGGTGTCGCCTCACCTGAAAAGAGTTATGACGTCATTCGGAAGAATCATACGCCGTGATCACGTCAGGAAATCTCATGCTCGTTAAAATATACGAAGCTAGCTGAGTTAATTATAATTATCGACGGAAAGTGGAATAAGAAGATTCACGTTATAAATTGTATATCCATACAGAAAAATAATGGAAGAGAAGAGAGACAAAATTTGAACATGAAAACCTGGGACAGACTTATGAACGAGTGGACTATTCTTTGTCCAAGAAACCCTGTGATTATGAACCAAATGGTGATAACATACTAAAACGGTTGCTTATTAGCCGTTTCTCCGCCTATTTCTTTTTTCTGCTATATTCGGATTTATAAGAAGGGAAAAGCATCCGTTCAGAGTCAATAGATAAATTAGTAAGTTGGTAACAGATACCATTGTGATTTAGCCATTTTTAGGGCTGTAACGTTCACGGTGTTTGGATATGATTGTGAAGCTACATTACGTACGTATCGAAATGATAAAGCTGGAAATTAACTTACGAATTCCTTAAGCTGTAACAATATTCGTTAAACTATTTACATCAGCAGCTGAATTCTGAAAGCAAAGGAAACGTTTTTAAGCAATAAAATTGAGTAAATGAAAAAATCCCCATTCCTACTTCTACCACATTTTTGTTCATTGTTCTCTTCTTTAGCTGGTACAATTATAGCCTTACAATATACATTGGACAAGAACAAATGAAAAAGTGGGTAATGTGTTTAATATGTGCGTCTACCTACATCGAGGTCTTTCCAAGCTTCTATATGACAAGTTCCGTCTTTATGATGATGTGTGATTCAAAGTATAGTTCGTAATTCCTGTAAATAACATACAATACTCTAAAGCAGTATTGTAAACTTCCAATTTACATACCAAATAGAAGCCTGTTGTCATAAATTGTACCCTTCATATAAATGAAATGTGTGTAATTGATATAGTGTTGCTGTTACTTGAAATTTAAATGTGTAACTATAAATTAACAGTTCAATGGTACAATAAGGCAAATAGAAAGTACATATACATTTACATTCAAAACTCAAATTAATTCGAATTAATACATTACACATTACATAAAATACTATATCCCGTAAATTAATACTTACATTTTTCACCTTAATGTATTTTTAATTTAAAAAAGACTTTAATAAAATTTTTAAATGCTCTTGTCCCACCATTCGCGTACCCTTGAATATCATGGTGAGTACCCAGGTTGGGAATCACTGCCCTAAAATTGTATATATGATTGCCTTAAGAGTAAGCTAATTTACGTTCCAAATTTTCCTGTACTGGCATGAATAATTCACTTCATTTCACACAAACAGGCACTATATTATACTAAAAGTGTAACTAATGACGTATTCCACACAAATTACTGTTAACGAACAACAGTAATAACTCAAGTTGCAGCCATATATAACGATGTAACGCTCCTGAAAAGAATTACTGCATCATCAGTTTAGTTAAATTACAATCAGAATACACGTATGTTGCTGAAACTTTCTCTTATGATTATTTGGATACAAATACTATAATTAAAACTAACAGAGCATAGGTCCTTTGAACGCACTACTACGCAAAATCAATGACGTGTTTCTCGCAAGTTTTACTCTGCAAGTGAAGTGTTGCGGGCAGATAGGAAGTGGCGTACTAGATGTATCATGAATATGGAAATGGCACACTACATGTGTAACGATTGTATCTTTGATATCGTAATATTGAAATACAATAATAAGGAATTCCCTAAACGTGATTACGACACACACAACTTTCTCTTTACATGCACATTAGCAGCTTAAATATATGTGAGGAGACGAAAGTGACGGGGCGTGAAGTTGTAACCGTTAAAAACTAAGACGCCATTAGAAATGAACCGAGGTTGTTGGTATCCTTTGACAGGGCTGGATACATACAAGCAGCCTCTCGTGATGTAGAGATGCTGGGCCAATTTGTCGCTTTCCCTAGGAGGCACAAAAAAGTTACGTAAAATTCTCGGAAAGAGAATCTAATGGGTCAGTTATCTGGTTATTCTTGTATATTTATTCTCGCTTTCTTCTAACATAAGAATAAATAAATATCACTAGGCAGTATCCATATCAATGAATCAGTTCAATTTATAACATCTTCTTTCGCCCTAATAATTTTATGTGAATTGAATTCTTATGCCCTTTAGGTACCTATGGTTTAGGCTGGGATAGGGTAGGGAAAGGGGTGTTGGAGTCTGCCAGGGCCTAAGTTAAAGGTACCATCGTGGGATTTCCTGATGTGACTGAGGAAAATCCGGAAAAGCATGACAGAATGGTCGGCTGCTGGTATCAAACCCAGGATCTTCCTAATGAGAAGCCAACTGTATACTAACTAACCTATGGTTGCTCGGTCGCCCCATAATTCTGTTCCAGGAACGAATCAAGGTCAACTTTGTCTTGCTAAAACTGCCTGCTTGTTAGTAGCTAAGCGATATGCGCAGATAGGAAACGTGCTGAAAGCCATCTGCAATTTGGGCTATTATTAATTTTAAAGAAACAGGACAGTTCGTTGTCGTTTATTCTATTGCCCTTTTGATGTCCTGAGATGAAAATTATAAAATAGCATCACCCTGCAGGCCGATGTCTTCCATATTATGTGTTGTATAGTAAGAATACCGCGGTGGCTCAATGGTAGATCGCTTACCTCTGGTGGTTGGAACCATCGGTTCGATCTCTGCTCATGTCAACTCATATGGCCTTTGTGGTGGACAAAACACCGGGTGCGTGGGTTTTCTCGGTTCTCCCGTTTTCTCTCACTTTCTTCACTTCACCAATTCTCTATCGTCATCCATCCGGCCTGAGTCAAAGTTGCCTAAAGGCCTTAAAATTAAATTCAAACTATAGGAAAAGTAGGATATTATAATTTAAAAGTACTTTCGAATAAAGGCCAAGTTACTCAAAGTGTCCTGGAAGTTTTTCTATGGCAAAAGTTTGAGAACATCTGCTTTAGTGAAAGATATAAACTTAATTTTCATTAATTTTATTTTATCTATCTCTTTATTTAAAAAATATCTAAAATGTAAATTATGTAAAGGAAATCTATACGATACTAATTATCCCGGTACTTTCAAAGTATGTTGAAAATGCATTATACTAACTTATGAGAATAATAAACGCGTCCTTACTCTTTACCACATTGAATATAATGCAGAAAGCAAACACAACATTGCAAACTAAAGCTCGTAGTAGACTCACTAATAAAAAATAAATTAATTAATTAAGTGCTGCTAGAAAGTTATAGTTCTTTGGACCAAGAAATTTGATATTACAGATGAGGTTACGAAAGTGTCTCCTAAATACTTTGCATTAAAACTGTAATTCTAAAACACTTGCTATTTTATTTCATAGTTTTCAACTGTTACTACGCCATTGCCGTAAAGTGTTTTGGTTTCACGTTTTTCTTTCTTTCCTTTTTTTATACAATAATAATAATAATAATAATACACCTAAAGGTTCCCCTAAAGGTAGAAACGCACCTAAAAGCGGAGCAAAGTGAAGGAGAGAGGTGTCTACGGTCTTGGTCAGAGTTGTCTAAAGAACAAAAACAAATTCAAATAGAGGTACCATACTAAACTCATATATTTAAACGGTGTGTGCGCACCGACTGATCAAAGTGAAACGGAGGAAGGGAAGCATACACAAATATATCGATTCAGCACGGCACAGCTTTGTTCGCTTTGTTCCGCTCCAACATGCTTTCTTGGTATAAGGTCACCCTAACGTGTAACAAATTAAGTTTGGTCTAGTATGATGACCGGAGATGCGTTCACCAGATCATCCCTTGCAAGTTAAAAAAATCAAAGAATTCAACTTGAAAAATGATTAACATGTATCCTTGTAACTTCATAGTACTTTTACCTGCTATACGATATATTACACACTGAACACAACATAGCATGTAACTTGAATGTCACACTCGAAATTAGTTGGAAACATGTGATACCATTTCCAATGACTAAAGATTGTGCTTCTATGTAAATCGAATTAGCTAAGCTCACGCACAAGCATTGAAACATCCCATCAGCACATCCTCATCAGAGTATAATCTGCCAACGCACTGAACTAAAAGAAGGGCGTGGAGGTGACAGAAGAAACAGAAGAGAAATGAAAAACTTAGAAGAAACGGGTCAGGGTTTCTTCACACCTTGTAGGGGGCTTAACCTCTGTCACGGGAAGAAAAATGCAAACAGGTTTTTCCATTTGCAGACGCCTCAAGCCTCTCATGAAACGATGCAAGACAATGATTATCATCTATTTCATTATGATGGCTGCCTATATCATTGAAACTTCGCTTTTGCAGTGGTTAAAATTTTCCTTGTATAAAGCCGAAAACAAAAAGAAGGAAAGCGAGAAGATAGAATTGATGACGCCAAACCAGTAATCGAAAGTAGGATGAAGTTGTCAAAGTTCTTTTCTGATGTTGGTAATCTTATGTTATATTAACTCTTGGTCTATAAAATTATTTTTAAAGACGGGTTTATCTTAATAATTTTGTTACAACATTTCAAAGATTAAATACGAGAGAAAACTATGACACGTGACGTGGATATTCGACAACTACGTCAGCAACACGATTGTAATATTACAGTACAATGAGAGTTTAAAAGCTTTAACTACTGTTTTATTGAAGCACTGAGATAAGGTTATGTCAACTTGCATTCAAAGATATGTGGTTCAAAATATGTTGAGAATACTAAATATCCATATTTAGATTACGTACCAAATAAAGTATATTCGTAACAGGGCAGTTTATACAATGTTATCTAGGTCTACTTATCTTATGAGCTTCGTCTTATGTAAGTTCAATATTTAACTAGTTCCTATATTTCCAAAGAGCACAATTTTGCAACTCCTGTAGATTCTTAAAGACACCTTTAAACGTTCATTAATATTGTCAGTCCTATCAGTAATAATGTTAATACTCAAGATCAAGAACATTAGAAATCGCACGTACGTAAATGGTAGAAGGTTCCAATGGCTACTAGAGAGGTTGAAGATGCGAAATGTACTAATATATATATATATATATATATATATATATATATGAGCTCCTGCGTAGCCTACTCAATGCGAGCGGTCCCGGGTTCGATTCCCGGTGGGGGCTCAAAAATTTCGGTGTTGACCTAGCATCGTGAGGACAATTGGGGAGCTGCTGTGAATAAAAGACAGTGGCGATCACAGTGAGAGCTTCGGCTCTCCTCTCCCAACCCGTCTGGTCAGCGTGGGAGCAGTAGACCAACTCCTCCCTTCGGGGAGAGGCCTCACCCACTAGTGGATTGAATATGGCTGTGATTTATTATATATATATAGTATGTGTCCCCGAACAATGTGTCAACTTCGGGAGGTGAATGTTCACATCAAAACAAGAAATAAATTCCCTTTCAGAAATTCCTAAACATGCGTAATTTCGGAGCTGAACGAGTTCAAAGTTAACGCGGCGTCGTTAGAAATGACGTAATGCCTCGACGAATAATGACGTAGGCGGTGTCTGCTTAGTAAATCGCAGTCAAAGTTGTACCCAACATGTCTATTTGACTGGTGCTGATAATTGAGGGAATGCCGCATAGACAGGTTTCTCAGCGTAAAAAGTTCATGGTCCGGTTTAATAAGCCAAGCATAGAAATACCCTTTAAACTGCATTCTCAACCATATACATGACCAGAATTCATGTATTGGGTACAACTTCCATTGTGATTTGCTAAGCCAACACGACTTGCATCTTTATTTGTCGAGATATTACGTCATTTGTGATGATGCCATGAGATGACTCCAGAAACGACTCCAAACGACACCTCTTCCCTATCTAATCCGTATTGTCAACGAGATATGCTACGTAAGTTGAAACAATGTATAATAAGATGACTTTAGGTACGAGGGGACTTGTATTTTGGGGAAAATTAATCAGATCAATCAGAAAATTTTGGGAAAATATTTTAAATAAGATTTCTAGTATTATGTGTTGTTACCATTTATCTCAAGTTTTGCTTACTGTAATATCACACTGTTCACTTATGTTCAACCAAAATAATACTCAAAATTTAAGGAGTGTGAAAATATTAGCTTTCCCACCAAGTTTATCATCCTAATCTTCTGTTCAGCCCTAGTATATGAAAGTAGATATCTTGGAATAGAATTACTCAAAAGTTTAAAATCTGTAAATAACTGGACCTCGAGGAAGGTTTTTAAAGTTTTTAAGTGTGTCACTGGGTAATTTTGGGACTTATTGGGTGACTTTTGTATGGGTTGGGGTGACTTCGGTTAACGGTGTAAAGTCTATTTCTGAAATTCATTTTCATGCATGACTTCCTGTGCCTTCTTGTTAGCCAATTGTGTCTTTTTTTTACTTCCCTCAGTTTCGAACACACTAAATTAATGTATTTCGCTAAACCATTTATTTATTTACACATGGTTTCAGATATAGCAGTTCTGCCATTTTACACTGAAACATTAACATTGATAACACATTTACATCCAAGGCTTATAAAATTAACATTATTTACAAATAAAACAGCAATAAAAACATAACACAAAAGTATTTACATATTTCTTCTTATCTGTTTTCGAAAGGCTATAATCTGTGCTGAAAATGTCTATATCTCTGGTGGTAGGCGATTATATTCAGAAACCATTCTGACGAACATAGAGCGTTTGACTATTTCTAATCTTGGTGCTGGGTATGTGAATATGTTGCTATTGCGCGTTGAATTGGTAAGAATGCGAAAGCTGAGCTCAGAAAGCAGCAGTTCAGATCGAACTCTACCGTTGAATATTTTAAATAAGAATAACATGTCTGCCATATTTCGTCTTGAAGAGGGTGTTCGAATGTTTAAGATATTTAGAATTGCTGTGTTACTTAGGGATCTAGTCGAAGGGGGACTGTATCTAACGATGGCGATGGAAAAGCTTAAGACAGAATTGAGACGTGTCAAGTGAGTAGAAGAAGCCATATTCGAAATTTAGTATTCCAATTTATGGAGCAGTATTTCAATTTAGGTGAAATGAAAGCTTTAAAAAAATACTAAGAGAAGAAAGGCTTTGAATTTCTGTGAATTTGTATAGGAAACCAAGTAGTTTCATGGCACTTCTAGTTGTGGCTCTGATATGCTCAGCAAATATTAGTTTCTCATCAAAAATTACACCCAGATCTTTTTTGGAAATTTACTTGCTTAATGGGAATATTGTCGATAACGTATCTAAAAAAAAAAGAAAGAAAGAAAAGAAAAACTGGTTCTTTTTCAACGAAATTGTAAGAGTGGATGACTTTAAAGGAGGGTCATATTCCAGGTATTACACCAATCAACTATTTCAGATATATCCTGTTGAAGAAGGAGGTTTGTTAACAGTGACGTGTTTTAGCTTTTCTCTGGAAAAAAAAATGAAGGAGTTACAAAATTTCGAATATTTTCACAACCCAAAGTCAACTTATTTGACTCCTGTAATTTTTGTTTTCTCACGGAATTCATGCCGTAATCACGTACTTACACTTAAGCTTCCGAATCCATCAGATAATCAAGATTTGAATTATATATACGCAAAAGAAAAGATATTAACAGTTATATTTCGTTTCAGTTAGTATAAGCATGTTAATTTAACAAACATCCTTCATCAATTGAACCTGATATTTAAATAATAATACGAAAGTAATTTAATTTGCCTTCACCACGATTCTAACATTAACTGTACGTTAAGTAAGCTAATTTCTGTTTATTTCAATAAAACTATTACACGTGTTTCCTTTGTGTATTTAAACTGCAACTACATCATCCGAAACGAAATTAACCTTCTGATGAAAAATGCATGATCGATAACTATATTTTACTGAAATACACTTGTATGCATAGGGAACTTTCATCTTGTCAGTCAAAAATAGAATAATAAGAAAGATTATGTTCTGATCTGGTAGATTAAAGAAATTAATTTAAACAACTTCAGTACAGTAATACACTTATGTATTCCCTTGAAAATTTTACTCGTGTCTGTTCTGGATGACACAGAGATAGCACAAAAATCTTCAGTAAATCGTGTTCCATTACTCCAATTTCATAAGTCCTTAAAGCGATATTCTAAACATTTTAGACAACCATTAATGGCGGTGTTTATTTTATTTCATTTTATTATTGCAATGCAAATGAAATCTTCGTTGGAATTCCACAACATAAGGTGGAAAAGCAAAGTAGAAATGATTCTTTTTAATTGGCAGCAAGTGAACAGCTGCATGTACATTAGAACTGGTTGGGAAGCAAAGGTGTTTCACGGCAAAAGCGTTTCACATAATTAGTATCAGACAGTGACTCCTACGGAAACCTGTCGGGTAACTTCAAATATTATGTCGTAACCTTGGGCTTTGATATCTTCGTACATATTGATAAGTATTAATATATATAAAATCTAAATCCTATATAAAACATTATGATTTAGAAATACTCAGTTGCATTGCACTAATGAAATAAATAAGTAATATATAGCATTAAGCATTAGGTTCAGATTCCAAACTTAGAGACCGTATTGACATAAATGATTTAAATACGCTAAAATGTTGACCGTTAAATGCAACTCATTACAAAGGCACTTGCAATTCTTTCGTTTCAAAAAATGAGTAATATCAGAACAACCTTCTGGTATCCGCTAAGTGAAACTTAAATGAAATGTGAAAAAAGTAGGAAGACACGTATAATTCTGTAGTACGAGCACAAACATACACAAATTATTGTTTATTGTGAAGCAAGCAAGATATTCCATTAGCACCAATCTAACATACGTCAAATAGAGTGGAAAAGGCGTTCACAATTTACTCTAAACAAATTACAGAATCGCATAAGAAATTATCTTAATAAAACGTCATTAAAGAAGTACGAATATTCTCTAAGAACAACAAACATTGCAACTTTCTTTTTTTAAATATAATTTGCACTTGTTCCTGTTCACATAAATTTAGAAGAAAATATGCAAAAGCAATGTACTAAAACAGTAATTATGTTTTTGCCTGAATATTTCTGCAAGTTGCATGAAAAGTAATTTTGAGAGAGGACAGAAGAAAATAATAATGCATACACAACAAGAGAAACTGCATTCTTTCTTATATTACATCTTCCCGCATATTTGCAGCGGAATAAAAATAAAATATTCTAATTGTCTCTGAAAATGCATCTATTTAAAACTTATAAGTACTTCTTGAAAAGATCTTTTGTCCTTTAAGTTTTAGTGCAAACACTTTAAAGATATCCAATTCATTGTCAGATGTGCTTAAAATAGTTTTAAAATTTTCACTATGATTTTTGTTGCTTATTTGAAGAATTACTTGCCAGTCAAGGCGATTTTTGTAATATTGAAAACAGAAAAATGTCAATCGCTAACGATTACCATACACGATAAAGTATTTTAAAAACAAGGCAATGGAAGAAAGACTCAAAGAGAAAAGAGATACTACAAGAATTGTAAGCCTGATTAGGATATTCCTATTTTTCCTTTCTTCTAAAAGAATCTACACTGTAAAAAAATGCATTTCTTGTACACTTTAAAAATGAGGTAAGATTTGATCACATTTGTATTTCTTTACACCTTGCACATAATATATCCTCATAAACCCCGGTACATTCATTTTACATCGAAATTCTTCAACATAAAGCGAGAAATGTTATTTATTATTTACTGTGTTCTTCGTAGTCCAGTTGGTTAAAGAGAAAGGCTATCAGCGAGACCACCGTTTTTTTTTTTCTTCACAGCTTTCGGAAAATATTGTTTTCTTTTCTAAAGTACCAAAACAGCCCGAAAATTAAAGCCAAAGTTTCGGCTACTGCTGCGTAAGTTTAAACCAAAAATTGAAACAAAGTTATTGGATAAAAAAAAAAAAAAGATAAATTATACCTTTTAGGGCAGACCTCTATACTCCCATGATAAATGAATAAATAGAATATTCACCATTGGCTTTAATAACAAATAAGAGAGAATCTGGGCTTTGAAAGATGTCAATTCATTTTCAGTATAACTGTATTCTATCCCACTTCTGGCAATGAAGCCAGAAACATTTTGTAAACAAGGGTGATATTGCCCAAAGATGTTTTTCCTAGAGTTATTCATAAATATACTTCACACACTTTCTACTTTTCGAAATCCATTTTGCATAATGAACATCATTACAGGAGAGTTTATCACATACTATAAGGGAAAGTAAATCTAAGCTGCTAAACAGGATTTTAAAATAGTTATATTTATATATTTGCAAGCATTTGTAGCATTTTATGTATATACGTCTGTGTCACGTCAATTAGCTATGCACACATCGTCCTTCGTGGAAATACACAAACTGCTTAATTCATTGATAAATAGAATAAAATAACAGCTACATTTTCGAAATGATAAAGACTGCAAAATGGTACGTTTGGGTTACTAAGTGCTGCCAGTCTGTTTACCAACCGTATCGAATAAATGGACCACCTATCATGACAGTTTTATTTCTCTCTCTTTCTCTCTCTCTCTCTCTCTCTCTCTCTCTCTCTCTCTCTCTTAGTGCGTATACAGGCAAATTAGGCTGTTGTTGGGAAAATTACCCCAAGCCTGAATCAATCCTGAGTTAGTTTTCCTTCCTTCACTTATGCACAAATAAAGAAACTGAAAAACACTCCACTCTAAAGTTGGCAAGAATGGAGTTTAAATACCAAATCAAGCATCGCACTTTGATATTATTCTGTTTTTTAAAATGTTTGCAGCTTTCAGAGAGCTGTTACTGGAAGCTGTAACACATTAGTTTGGAAATCAATTGAAATACAGGGACATCAATCGGTATCGAACATAAGATATGATCCTCTTGCCTTTCGCTCACATAAGGATCATTCCATGGAAAATCATCACAAAAAAGTGTACTATTATTTTCTATCTCCTGATCCCATGGATGGCCATCATAGATTAATTTTCCCATATGCTGTACGTTTAAGTACCAAATACATTTCTTTCTTTTTAGGTAGATTTCAAAGAAAATATACCTATTGAGATCGGTACGATATGAAAGTGTATATTTATATATATATATATATAGCGTGCTTGACTTCAGTGCGAGCGGTCCCGGGTTCGATCCCCGGTGGGGGCTCACAAATTTCGGTGTTGACCCAGCATCGTGAGGACAATTGGGGAGCTGCTGTGAATAAAAGACAGTGGCGATCACAGTGAGAGCTTCGGCTCTCCTCTCCTAACCCGTCTGGTCAGCGTGGAAGCAGTAGACCAACTCCTCCCTTCGGGCAGAGGGATTGAATATGGCTGTGATTCTTTTTTATATATATATATTAACACGCTAGCGGCCATAATTTTGAAGATATTTGAACCAAATTTTTATATGCTGTTTCTAGGCTTAATAGCTCGGTTAAGTTCGTTAATGAGCAAAATCGGTCGCCATCTTGGATCCAAAATGGCCGCCGAACCCATTGTTGTATAGAATACACAGCCTAAACCGCTGGGGCTATTGAAATCAAATTTGGCATAAAGGTACATCACTTTTTGATTATGAAAATGTTACCTAATGAGTTCAAAGACGCCATCTTTGATCCAAAATGGCGGACCTAAAAATCCATTTTCCACACCGTTTGAGCTAGAGATACGAAATTTGGCATAAAGGTGCACTATGACGAGTGGCTTAGGGAAATATCACAACATTTGGAAAAAGTCGCCATCTTGGATCCAAAATGACCGCCCAAAATCCCATTTTGCACACCGTTTGAGCTGGATAAATGAAATTTTACTTGAAGTTGTACTATCACAAGTAGGTCACGACAAAATAAGAAAACTTTCAAAAAGTCGTCAACTTGGATCCAAAATGGCCGCCCCAAAAACCCAATTTCCAAATGATTGAAGGTAGAGAAACGAAATTTTCAATGAAGGTGTATGACCAAGAGTAGGTTACAATAAATGGGGCAAATCTTCCCTTTGGGGGCGCAGCCAGCCGTGGGAGGGTGAAGATGCACTCCGTGGTGGTGTAGTGGTGCAGGGAGATTTTGGTTAAGATAAAGGAAGCGCATCCTCTCTAAAGCACTGAAGTTGGGGGGCGAGCCCCGGCTCCCAGCGAAACTTCGAAATCTACCTCAGCCTGTAGGCCTACCGAAAGGGATTTTTTTAATCGAAGGGTCGCATTTCTCAATATTCAAGGTCAAAGGTGACGTTATATTACTTCGACTTCACTTATTGTCCGCATATATGCGTATTACATATCCTTGGAAATTTTGTTCCATTCCCTGTACAGCGAACTTTGTTTCAGCTTTCTAGACCAATTAGGAGCTGAGATATTGCAAATTAAAAATATCTTGCCGCACTGCCCAAGTAGCAAAATTTTGTTAGGCCAACGAAAATTTGCTGTATATTTAAAAGTTAGATTAGTTTTTCAGTACGGTTCGGCCTATGTATAATCTGACCGTTGGCCTTGAAAGCGATGCTCAACGTAGCTCCAACTACATGGAAATTTACTGTTTTAATAAACGGAATTACGGTTGTTGTTGTTTTTTAACATGATCTTGATCCTTATTCTGTTCTTACTCAATAACGTGTTTCTCTTTCTCGGTTTCATTTATAGTAGAAAATTTATCCACTTCTCTTCACCTGGATTCGAACTCGCGATCTTCTTTCTGTTGTCCGGCGTCATATTCATATTTTTTCTAAACTTGGTTCGCTCTAAGCGGGCTTTACTTATTCAACTTGCTATACCTTTTTACACTTCGTGGAACTTGTTTTCTATTAAATCTAAGTTAAAAATCACACGCACACACAAACATCTATGCCCGAGGCGGGATTCGAACCCACGATCTTGTAGTCGAAAGACAAGCGCGCTAAACCGCTCGGGTACCCTGATCACCCACTTGGCCACGAAGGCTTCGTTAAGAATCGCACTTCGATATGCATTTCTTAATTCAGACATGGAATGTAACGACATAGACAGATAAAAGTTCTTTTACTAAACATTTTCTGTGCATCGATCTATCCGTATTTGCGGTTGTCAGATGGAGGGAAAAGGAAAATTTTGTTGAATCTTTTTTTTTTTTTTGGCACTTTTTGTTTTATTTTTTTCGGCAATTTTAAAGTAAACTTAGCATCCGTGAATTTTTTCAATATTTTGAGGGATATATTGCGACGGGAACCTGGCAACACCCGCCGGCGCGAATGTTGTAATGCCAGCCACTTTTTTGCGGCAAATTTAGAACAGGAATCAGCAGTGTTCAATGCCATTTTTATTTCCCTCACTGGAAACGAAATTACACCATCTGTTTTGGTTATTAGTCATAGAAACAAACACTGAGGACATGTATGTTTTAACATGTTATTTATGGTAGACCTTACGCTGTATGTATCCCCAAAATGTGAACAACCGTGCACACGTTACTTGCCACTCTTTGTTAGGTTTTCAACATTAGACCAACAATTGGCCTATCTGGTGCTTTTGTGGTTGGACCATGGTTGGAAATCCAACCCACCATGGCAGTCAACATTCGTTGTTGAATTTAAATTTTATTTACGGTCTTTAGGCATCTATGCTCAGGGCAGGAAAAGGCAGTGGAATGTGGAAAGAAGATGGAAAGGAGCTGGCTAGTGCCTAAATTCAAGGTACAATCCAGGCATTTGTCTCGTGTACGAAGGAAAACCTCTGGAGAAATCTTCGGTGGGAAGGTCGGCCGCTAGTACCGAACCCAAGACCTCCAAAAAGCGAAACTAATGCTCTATAAAGCAACCTATCTGCTCGGTCAGCAATCCGTTGTCAAAAATATAATTACTTGATTGACAATTTTGTTAAACCTGACGATGATTATTTAATAGTCGGAAGTTAGAACATCACAGTGCTGAAGGCAATAACATATTGATACTAATTGTACATAATAAAAATAATGACAGAAAATTATGGCGTTCTCACTTTTGTCTTACACCGTCAGTCAGTCGGAGTGATAACATATTTACTTGAAGGGTATATAATATACTAGACCAATTCGGGCTGATTATTATTAATATCAATATTTCAAGCATTAAAAAGTATAGTCACAGAGAGTATTGTTTATTTTTATATATAGCAAACTCCTAGTGAAGATGTGTTTCAGCGACCCCATAAGCAGAGTACGGATAGGAAATTTCAAGATATAATATGTCAGATATATCGGAAGGTAATAATATGTCAGATAATTTCAAGATTCGCAACGGATTGAAACAAGGTGATGCCTTATCACTACTACTGTTTAACTATGCGTTAGAATGTGCGATTTTAAAAATTAAAGGAAATAAAAAGGGACTATCATTGATTGGTTTGAACCAACTGTTCGTATACGCGGATGATGTAGATTTAATAGGGGACGATATAGATGCACTACAAAGTAACACCGATGTCTTAGTAAAGGCGTGCGATGAGACAGGTCTACAGGTAAACATAGGGAAAACAAAATACATTATAACAAGCCGAAACACAGGGAATGAAGGAAATAAAAACATAAGAATTAGGGATGAAGTGATAGAGAAAGTAAACAAATTTAAATACTTGGGAGCATGCGTAACAAGCAAAAATGAGGTCACGGAAGAAATAAAAAAATGTTAGTATCGGGCAGCGCATGTTTCTATTCAGTCCAAAAACTTCTAACATCGCGATTAATATCAAGGAAATTGAATTAGAAAATATACAGAACGGTTATTCTGCCGGTAATATTTTACGGTTGCGAAAGTTGGAGTACGACCCTATAGCAGATGAACATAAATTACGTGTATTTGAAAATAAGGTTTTGAGAAAGATATAAGTGCCGAAACGGGACGAGATGACTGGAGAATGAAGGAGACTGCATAATGAGGAACTCATCGAACTGTACGATTCACCAGATGTTGTAAAAATAATGAAATCGTGACGACTAAGGTGGGCAGGCCATGTGGCTCGGATGGGGGAAAAACGAAGACTATATTCTATCCTGGTTGGAAGGCCGGATGGAAAGAGACAATTGGGAAGACCGAGACGTCGTTGGGAGGACAATATTAGAAGTGATCTTCGAGAAGTAGGTGTTCGTGATAAAAACTGGCTTGATGTTGTCCAGGATAGAATCCAATGCGAACGTTTCTTGCTGCGGCGATGAACTCACGAGTTCCATAAGCCACAGAGTTAGTTAGTTAGCAAATTCCCAATATAGCTCAGATGCCACACTGGAGGCCACATCAATAACAACATACGGAGGGAATTGGAAAGGAATCTTTTCTGGTCTTATTCGAAGTAGCCTACCATTCAGTCTTTGCCTAGTGCGACAAAGGTAAAAAGAGAAAGCATCAGTCAGGACAGACCTGCTACTCACCGTGTACCCACGACCTTTCGTGTGCCATGCTAAATGATCTCCCAACTGAGCTACCACGAAACAGATTTGTATCAATCAAGTTCTCCCGTGCGCTATTTTTCTCCAATCAAATAACGTTACCGTCTTGAGAGTGAATGGTCCAAACTTCAAAGTGGCTAATTAAAGTACCTTACAAAAAGTAGCACTGTTGTTTGTCTCATGGTACTACGCAACTCAGTTTCAAGTTATTTTTAACGCTCTTCAGGTAGTATGTTTCTTTAGTCACGGTAGAAAGAACTCCAGCCAAAACAAAAGATATCGCTGACTCAACACGCAAAGGTAAACGAATTCAAGGTACATTGAGATGTACACAAAAGAAACTTGGCAACCTGGGAAGAGTAGGCAAAGAATATAAGAACGAGTGGGGGAGGTAAAGAAGATTATTATGTAAGGCGTGGCAACATTGCGTGCTATACTCCTTGCCTTGTATCTGACTAGGGCACTCAGTAGCCCCAAGCAGTAGAGTAAAGGTTCGTCAACCTTATAATACCATAACGGTGCAGTTAGGGTCAATGGCCGCTTCTAAACTAGGGTAAGGGATCCTGGGGTAAGGCAGGTGAGCATTGAGGGTGGGAGATTGCGGGTGGAACAAGTCTTCCGTGTTGTAAAAACTCTTCCCACGAAGTTCCAACTTTCGACGTTAGATGACAGCACTAACTCAGGTAAGAATGCATGTGATTTACTGTCTACCTGACCTCCCACCAGCTGGAGACTGAATTAGATTCATCTTAGCGCCTTTCCATCTCGTTACTTCTTTGGAAACGCCCTCCTGGAGCAAACTAGGGATTATAATCTCGAAATAATAGTAAGAAAGTATTTGAATTATGCAACTAACTGGTTCCAAATTAATGAACATGACAGTTCAAAATTCATAAAAAATGAATTATCTACAATTCTACATGCAGACAACGGTGAGCGGTAAAGAGATGCTTACTATTAAAGTTGATACTTATGCAAAGTTTTGATTTAACTTTCTTCCTTGTATGGCCTTCAGGCATCTAAT
>JAGDQP010002440.1:53210-104815 GCA_022664845.1 Lepisma saccharinum
ATATATATATGCATGCAAAACTATGTATTGTTATTCTAAATTGACTATGTACGTAAAAAACACTTCATTCTGCCTTTAAAAAATTCTTCAGAATCCCATTCCTACAGTCGTTACTTATACCGTTTTTCTCCGATTCTATACTTCCTGTCACGCTATTTATTCCCGGAAAGTTTCTGTCTCATTTTTAATATTTTAATAATTTCTTTAAATATATATATAAATCACGGAATGTTCTCCACGGCTACATAGCAAGAGAAATATTCAGTTATATGCACAATGAACTTGTTAACGAAGATGAGATGTTTCATGATCGAAAGTTTTTATTTTCGTCTTGGGCAAAATATTTAGTCGTAATGACATAAGACAAATTATCAAAACTGAAACAATGGTATACTGGTGAAAATAAATTAACAATAAGGTAAACATTCTAGTGTTATTTAGTGAATGGCGTATATATGCACGCATGATAATCCATTTAGAAAAAATATGTATATAATATATAGAGATATTAACAATATTGATAAATAAATTTTATATAAAATTTAACTGATACTTCGACATAATAAATATTCACGTAAAGTAACACAAAAATGATATTTTGGATATAAAAGGAAAATCCAAAACTCAGATGACATTAGAGACAGTTTGTCAGTGATTCTCACTTCTCTTATAACTAAGAAAGGTATATTTTATTTTGTCATTCTGTATTGTATTGGTTTGAAAGTGCTGTTCATCTATTAATATGAAACTGCCCACGGAAGTCGGTGATTGATTAGAATATATATTTTTGGGACAACCTGTATGTTACTCAAAAGATATCTTTTCTATGTGTAATGGAAAAATGTCATATTCATACCACTACAATATGATTTCTTAAAGTTCTTTTGGCTGCTTCAATGTAAGCACTTCATGGTCGTTGTAATCTTACAATTTTCATGTGATTTCACTTTTTTTTCCCCCTTCTTCATTTTCTGACTTCATATTCAGTATGCTGCATTAAATGACATTAGATTTGGTTAGGTTAGATTGCATCAAGTTGAAAAGTTAAGAGCACAAGTGTTATAAAGTCTTTACAATGGAACAGCTCGAGAATATTTTCGTTTCAAGAAAAGAAAAGTTTAAACAGAATTGCAAAGAAAAATCATCTTACCTAATTTATCGCAGTATGTAGAATCTCGACCTGAAATACGAGAATTACAAAATTTAATATCTATAACTTATACAAACTTTCCACATGCAAATTTAATGCCAATTACATTGTATTAGTTAGTAGTTAACAACGATTATGAAGTAGTATAGAATTACTTAAACACAAAGTTCATCACCATCATAGAAAGCGAATATAAAATGTTTCTCTACAGAGTTGTACAGTACATAGTTAACATAAATCGCTATGTTGATTGGGCTAATGTTTGGTCTACGCCCGACTCAACAGTTAAAGAAATTCGATTTAATGCCTTTTCGTAGTGTCACTCAGTTTCAGTGCAACCTATGAAAGGTGAAAAATCCATATAATCGGCATCTAAGTTGTTTGTAGGAAGAAAAATTATTTCTCATTTCCAGGAAATCAACGAGGAAATGTTTTATTTACAATATTAATTTTCTGACATTGTTTATGATTTTTAAAATAATTTGTAATACTGAGAATAATGTCACAGTTTCGAAACAACTGAACAAAATTACATAAGAATATTACAAAAGCAATAGAGACGTTCAATTCCTTATGGGGGCACAATAGGTTTAGAGCCCACGTTAAACTGTAGATCCCGTCCTGAGGGCGTTATCTTCATCCGATGGAAGGCAATAGCAAACCACCGCCGGTTCAACTTGCCCAGGGACTTTCGGGTCAGGGCCTTCCTTGGCGCAGAACACTCATCATAATACATACACACAAATGCAATCACCGCCCAGTTGGTCTAGTGGTTAGCGTGGTTATATATGAATAAAATATAGTGGCGATCACAGTGAGAGCTTCGGCTCTCCTCTCCCAATCCGTCTGGTCAGCGTGGGAGCAGTAGACCAACTCCTCCCTCCGGGGAGAGGCCTCATCCAGCATTGGATCGAATATGGCTGTGAAAAAGACAATAACTTGTACATCGAATTAAATTTGGTTACATTTGAGAACGTTTATAATTTTTTTTACATTACTCCAGAAAAGGGCATTTAACAGCATTTCCTACTTCGTTAGTAGTTATGTTAATAATGAAACAAATGTTGAACATAACGGGACAATTTCTATTCAAGGTGGAAACTCTTTAGATTTTTCGACTAAAAGATCATATATTGTAGAATTTTGAGTGTGTAGTAGTTCAATATTGAAGGAATTCTATTAAATCAGGTGGTAAGTGTTTCGAAGGTTGTGTTTTCCGGTGGGAAATAGAACAATTTAGTCCATTACTTCATAATCAAAAATATAGTTACATTTAAAGATATAATCAAGATTAGTTTGGATTAGATTTATTTCACGACGTAAACATCGTGGACGAACATAGACGAATATAGTGGACAAATACATCTATTCTGCGGAGTTAGGTTCAGAAAGTATCAGGTTAAGCATATGGGAGGGAACTGTACCTTTCCAATATACGTACAACTTCGCTAATGCTACATAAATAGAGCTGGCAACCCTGTTTCGTTACATAGCGGTGAATGTCAAATGTGGTCCTCTTTGCTGTGTTCCTGTGGAGTTGTCTGTTCAGAACAGAAAATTTGATAGTTTCGAAAATAAGTATTGATAGCTTTTCCTTTTTCATTCTGTCTTTTGAAGATGGCAATATATTAGTAATCAATTAGAAGTTTGACCAAGTGTGGCAGCCAGGAATCAGGGGTGTCTACTTCAAATCGTAGCTTCAAATACTACGTTGCTAGTGTCGCCATCTCTTGACGCATTTTGTGTAAGTAACTTTGTGCTTAAGAAAAGTGCTACGTGCGGTACATTTTTGATACAGTAGATCAGGTACTATTTCAGTCGCATAGTACAATTCTGAAAACGTAACTGAAGAATGTAATGGCAAAATGTTGCTTTTAAACTACTTCATTCTTTTGTATAAGCTCAAAGGATTTCAAAAGCTTGAATGAAAATAGCAAAACTTGAGGATCATTTTTAGCCATGGTTTCTAAATTGCCGAAAGTGATTCTAGGTGGCTGAATGAAGGCATATTTTTGATGTAGCATTAGTATTTCTTGAAATCCAAAACAAATTGGTATGCTGTGCTGCTCCTTGATAATCATTGTCATGTGAGTTTAAAATCCCTCGAATTTTGTAGTGAAAATAGCGTTGAAATTGTTGGATAGCTTCCACAAAGTTCCCACATCCTGCAGCCTTTTGATTTGAACAGGACGTTCTTCAAGTATTTAAAAAGACATTTAAAAAAAAAAAAAAAAAAAGGCAATAAATTTCAAAACCAAATGCTATGGAAATCGTCTCGAAGTTCAGATTCGGTTCATTGTTTAAGGATGTTTGGAACACAAAGTACCTGTGAAAGGCTTTAAATGTAGTGGAACTTTCCATTTCTATGATGAAATTATTCCACAGGGCAAGTTTGCGCCTTTCTTGAGCTTTCTAATTGGCAACAATTTACAGAGCAACCATTTCTAAATCACCTTTGGAAACCTCTCTTCCAAGCAAGTCTTAAAGAAGAATTTCTTATTACAATTAGAAACAGATCTCCTGAAGAATCAATTAAAGAAGTCCTACCTATTCCCGTAAAAAAAAAAAACTGAAATAGTGAAAGGAAGAGAAAGAAAGTCTACGACATATCTGACATCTGATGAGCACTTCAACGCCAAAAAGCTTTGTTTAATAAGAAAAAATGTCGTGAATTAGGAAGAGAACTACCAGTCTTTTCATTGTCTGCGTTAGAGAAAAAGTTAACAGCAACGCCAGTCTCAGTAATAAAATAGAGAAAATATGAAAATGAAAGAATAGTGATAAGTGCGGCATCTGTTTGCTTAATTATTTTGATTCAAGAGTAATTAAAATGGTGACTAAGTCCAGTGTCATGTTTGTCAAACTTGGTTTCATAAAATATGTGTGAGTAAAAAAAAAGGTTCATATGTGGAAAATGTTTGGGACTGAAACTGTATCACCATTTTATCATAAATATACCACAAGGGGTACTATATCGATTTATCGATTTAACAAGATATTTTTAAAATTATATATAGTTCGTTTTTTTTCTTTTAACGCTATTCAACCACTGTTTGAAGTGCACAGATACTGTTTGCAAGTTTTTATGTAACATTCATAATAGAATTTTCAAAAAAAAAAAAAAATAATAATAATAATAACGAAAATGTACCACCTTCCCATATGCAGGGGCGTAGTGTGCGTGAAATGGACCTAGCCCTCGCGATGCAACTTCAACTTCTCACTCACTCACTCAACCTTGCCCTCACGAAAGATGTCCAACTTCACCCTCACTCAGTCTTGCTTGGCGTGATCCTCTAACCTCGCCTTCATACAACCTCACTCTAGCGATAGAACTTCAACCGCACCCTCACTGAATTGTCCTCGCGAGGGAAATTGAATCATTTCTACTCGGTTTTTACCTGACAAGCACAAGTTATCGGTAAACTTTTATCATACATTACTATGCATCATTTAAAATTTCATTCTGAAGTACGTACCTTCGTTCGTTTCTTTTTATCCTTCTTAAATCACGTATATAACAACATTTTACAACTTCATATCTACAGCAAGATTATGTATCGCATCCTAAAGAACTGCGTAATGTATCTAGTGTCATACCTGACTATAACTTGTCACTAACAAGTTCTATGGTTTTCCTTTTATTCTTTTTGTTCAAGGTTATTATGTTTTTTCTCTCTCTCTCTAAAAGCGAAACCCAAATTCTGACATAAAAAGCACACAGCTTGGGATCTGTTGTGTGCGAATACCTGTCCCAATAAAACTGCCTCTAATTTTGCAACAGCGTCATAAACCAAGAGAATTACGGTGGTGTGCAAACCCCAGAGGCAACTTTTTAGCGCTCTGTCTTCTTAAAACACGTGACCATACTTTAGTTGCCTTAACAACGAAAGACAATCGGAAGAAGTCATAATCAACGTTCCAGATCTGCTATTTTTTTTCTGTCCTTAACGACACTTTTTATTCTATTCCAAACAAATCACCTTTGAAAATTTTTTTTAGCCTACACGGACGGAACCTTGATCTCTATTGAATTTTATCTTCTAAAAATCTTGTACTTCACTTCTACCTTTATTGTTAGACAAAAAGACACTTGTTTGAACCTAAGGAGAAAAAAATATGTTTTTTTTTTCTTTAAAAAATCTTACAATTCCAACAAGAAATTCAAGGACGTACGTAAACAGAAAACTAAAGTGGATGGGCGTGTTTGAGTCACAAAGAACAGGTTCTGTATTTCGATATAAGTGCAAATTTTCAATTTTCCTTCGTTCTCCAGATCACCTGGATCTCAAGTTATGTCTCAAACTGAACAATAAAAAATTCCGACATTTATGAGAATGACCGAAATACGAACAGTGCAAAGTTCGATTCAGGATAATGTAACTAAATACGCTGTTCACCAAGGAACACAGCACTAATTCCTTCCTTATTAGTAGGCCTACATTTACATGAAACAATACGGTTAAACTAATTTTTAACTAAAGCAAAACTAAAGTGAGGAAATAGAACGTAATTTTGTTTAATTAATTCTCTTACTTCCACGTCAATATTTATCTCTATGAAGAAATTAAACTTTATGGTCCTTCAGCCCAAGACAGGCCTTTGTATTCCAACTGATTTTCATTCTACTGGGTGTTGCATGGTCAGCGTAACGAACCTTATTCCAGCTTTTTCTGTTTTTTTATGTCCGTAGTCCGCTACTTCTTTAATAAAGTGACTACAATTGTCCTCACAATTGTAATATCTCTATCAATCAAATATCTCTATCAATCAAATATCTCTACAAACAAAAATTATCAAGAAACATCAACTGAAAGCCAGAATGATGGTATTACAAGAGTATTCAATGATGGGATGCATGGTATTCACAGGGGATGCTGATTTACGTTCGCCAAAATAAATAAATAAATTTGCTAGGTGCTTAAGACCTTGGCCGCTCAATGGTCATATGTAAATTTAAATTCCAAACTAGACGTTCTAAGGCCTAGGTTTACTAAGATTTTTAAATAACTCTTTCTGTCTTAAGTTTTTATTATGATATGCCAGCAGTACTTGTTCAATTCCACTAAGGCCTGACATAAACATATACTCCAAAAGTTAAAATGGCAAATACTTACGAAACCATAAGAACTAAATGCCGTCTTTCATGTTACTGACAATTTAGTCAACGGTTAATATTCAAATGGGAGGTGGGTTAATGTTCAAATGTTGGTCTCAACAGACTCAAGTCCGAAGGCTTTCAAGATGTCTTTCCATAAGCTAGCTACTTCGTATCATATTTAATATTTAAGCGAAACAGTTCTCAGAAATATTACTTGGCGAGGAAAGTCGAAAAATATATTAGACACTTAACATTTGTTCATTGTTAATTAACTGGATAATGAATATTTCTCACGACTAAATAGTTTGTAATCAGCGTAAAGCGTGTTAATCTCAACAAGAGATTAACTGAAAATAAAAAGTTATCTTTTGTTGTCACCAAACTTTCAGAAATAAATTGAGGCACTAAAGTATTGTTCTCTTGTGTAAGTTTCTTAACAAGGTTTAACATTTCTAAGTTTCTTTTTTATTTGCAGTGTAACTAAAATAGGCATCTTATTTTCAGTTTTCTCTACTCCAGCATGCAAAGGCCAGTTGCAATTTTTAACAAGAGAAATAATAAGAAAGTTGTTGACAATGACGGGGGTTAATAGATTCCTTTCTGTTGTGGTTTCTCGAAGGTCGAATATTTCTTAGGGAAAAGCCAATCGCGGAAAACAATCTTAATATCTCTCTTTCTCTTTCTTTCTTTCTTTCTCTCTCTCTCTCTCTCTCTCTCTCTCTCTCTCTCTCTCTCTCTCTGTGTCTCTCTTTTGCTTCGTCACTGTCACTGTTACACAACCTAACTCTGTTTTTCCGTGTGTCTTGATAACCTTCGATAACACGAAGCAAGTGAAGTACGCAAATAAATTCAAATTATATTTTTGGAACTTTGTAATTCTTCAAGCAACCATAAAACTGCAACCTTTAAACATGGAATTTCACAGGTTGTTAGTTCGAATCCTGACAGGGGCATGTATGTTTTGTGAATTTCAAATGCAGTCTACTTGTATAACTGAGATGGGCCGAAGTTAATAGTTATTAAAATAGCCCATAGACAATAAAGTTTATCTAAGTTATTTTTAAACGTGGGGTGACTGACCCATTATGTGTCAAAACTTTGGGCGAAGTGAGGTGAGACTAATGACATTCAAGATTTTTTAAAGCGTGCTGTTAGAAGTAAAGCGATTTTAGAGATTTTTCTCTTAGATAGGGGCACCACATATTCTCAGAGACCCCGACATGATCACGTACAAAATTACGTACAGAGCATCATATTAATAATGGTATATTAAGCATATACACCGTTGAACCGAATTTAAGTTTTTATCAAATTACATTTGTCTGAAAGTATAGGCAGTTGCTTGGGTTGAAACAAAGTAACACGCGGCTTAGCGCAAATAAATGCATCCCTTCTCTTGCTGACAACAGAAGGGGAAAGAATATTGCTTGTAGTCAATAAAAATTTCAACACAGTTTTCGAAACGATTGTTATCTCAGGTAGTGTTGTCCATAAGGCGAGGCCACAAATCCCGAAAAGAAATGTAAAATAATGAGCAAAAGTTGAATATTTTCTGACCTGTTACAAAATCTCAATAGCATTTCGTATATAAATTATATGGCTTTTTCTTCAGAGCAGACAATCTTAGCAGGGAGTGGTATGGCCACTATACAGGAGGATGGTTGTTAGTACTATCAGCTATCACTTTAAGGATCTACTTCCTTTTGCACTCTTCTTGTGTTGTCGACAACGAAAATTACCGGATATTTCATGACTTAATTTTGACAATATGTTCCCTTGTAGTAAGATAGAATCCGGAAGAAAGAGATCAGAGGAAGATATTGGAGAGGATGTGAATAGCTACAAGAATGGAACAACATTCCCTTTCTTTTCTTCAACGTATCGCCCACTGAGACTAAAGTAGAAAAAAAAATGAAAACTTTTATTGGATCCGGGTTGTCATCCTCTTGAAGATTAAATTTGTCCTTTCCTGGAGAATTGTGTGTGGGCAGAGTGCCATAGCCAAGTCACTAGAATTGAGTTAACACGTGAAATACGAGGTGGTACAAGGAGGCCTCCATCCTGCCAGACGCATGGATATCTGGTTCAAGGCTATTGAAGAGACTGTATAAGACAAACACTGTCTTTGTAAGTATGCAGACATCGGACAAAGTACTTATTTCCAGCAAAAGACAAATTTCATTATTTCTTACTGAATTGTCAAAGTATTATGTTGTATTATATTTCTGCCAATATTCTAGATATGAACCAGACAAAAATAAATAACTATTCTTATTATCTACTATTTCACTTTTAAGAAAAAGAATGTCACTCGCTCCCACAACATACATTTAGAAATAACGTTAGGAAAAAACGCATGAAGCTTGGTGGAACAAGTTTTCCTTCCACGCCCACTTATATAGATGGCAAATAGAATCACGTTGTGATTTTCTTCTGTCGCTATCAAACTTAATCCCATAGAGTTTAAGAAGTAATTAATACATACTTATGTAAGTATATATGCTCACAGAAATATTTAGGTCAATTTAAAATCGTATTTCATGGGCTCGCATACATATGCTCTCTCTCCCTCTCCTCTCCTCTTCTTTCTTTCTCTCTCTCTCTCTCTGACTATATATATATATATATATATATATATATATATAGTTAGAGAGAGAGAGAGAAAGGTGCCCTGTGCGAAAACAAAACTCCTGTGAATACAGTATTTGGCACTCTTTTTTTAGGAGAGGGATATCAGCGAGAAAACTTGGGTAATTTTGTCACCAAAGTATGGGCTAATGAGCAAATGGGTAATTTTGTCAGAGGGCAGAAGAATAGACAAACATGTGATTTTTCTCCTCCATGTAGAGACATAGTCAAACCCATAGCTAAGGGGTTTTAGGGGAACCGGGACCCTCCTAAAATAATTTCGAGACCATAATATTTTCTTGCCCGCACGTGAAAATCTGCTTTAAAATAAATAGTAAATTTCGTGGCCTGGGCTACCCTTAAATTCTCCGTGTTCCCTTCCCAATGCTATAATAGGCAGATATTATGAACCTCGATAATAAAAATTGTTTCATTTTGAAATTATCCCACTGTTCCTATCTGCGGTTGAACTTTGAAACATTAACAGTTTCATGAAAAGTAAGCCTCATTTTAATGAAAACCTAAATTGAGAATTGATAACATAAGAAGAACTAAAAGGGTCGCTGTAGCTCAATGGTACAACCCTAACCTCTCGTGCTTGGGGTCATTGATTCGATCCTTGCTCGTGCCATGTAGGTTCTGTGGTGGACAAACACTGTGTGCATGGTTTTCTCAGGATTCTCCAGTTTCCTCCAACTTTCTTCGTTCCACCAACCATCCAATCATCATCCATTCAGCCTGAGCCAAAGTTGCCTAAAGGCCATAATCAAATTCAAATTCAAGAAGAACTAGGTTTTCGTAATGAAGACAATACGAATTGAATTGAATTGAATTTTTATTTAAGGCATTTAGACAACTTTGACTCAGGCTATATGGATGATGATGAGTCAAATGGTTGAATGAAGAAAGTGGAAGAAAACGGAAGTGGAAGGAAACGGAAGAACCGCGAGAAAACCCACGCACAAAGCTCATATGTCCACCACAAAGCTAATATGGTGTCAGGTAGGATCGAACTGAGAACTCCAAGCACTAGAGAGTGCTACCACTGAGTCACCGCGAAAGAAGAAGAAAATAGGAAAACTTAAGTTGAAAATTTCGTACTTCAGAGCTAAAATGGAACAATGAGACACTACAACGATATAATCTATTACTTAGACCAGGATTTAACATCACAGAATTAAAATCTTATGAACACGCAAAATAAAACCAAGTTCCTTATGAAGTTTCCAGATTTGAGAGTAACGTAAGCTACGTCTCGCTGTCCATTTATGCTTCTGCCTTACTGTTCCGTTTTGGAATCTCTGAAAATGAATAGTGATGTCTCATCGAGTAAAGATGTTAGCATCTAAGGTTTATAAATCTGACGACAGATACCATACTATAACAAATGAACGAAAGTGTTTCTAAAATGCCAAGCAGGGAGTACCTACCTGTAAATTCCAGGCAAATGCCGTTCTTGCCACCTCGTTTTGCTTACACAATACTAGATATTATATTTGTCTCATTATTCGGCCTATCTTACTGTGTCAGCTGCTCACCTAACATTAACAGCGATATG
Organism: Lepisma saccharinum; assembly: GCA_022664845.1. Lineage (NCBI taxonomy): Eukaryota > Metazoa > Arthropoda > Insecta > Zygentoma > Lepismatidae > Lepisma > Lepisma saccharinum. The sequence goes on from JAGDQP010002440.1 coordinate 63,648, forward strand.
CTGTATCAATAATCTCTCGGAGCGAAAACAAAACGTAAGTAAAATGACATATTGCCATCTTTGCCAAATATAAATACATTAATAAAATCTGTACCTTGGATGTAAACTGCACTATGTCACTTTCTTGGTAAACTCTGCACTATGTCACTTTCTTGGTAAACTCAACTTCAGTACATAGTTTCGTATATTTGAGCATGATCTTCCTCGAAGTATTATTTATTTTGTAGAAGAATTGTTAATTGATAACGATAACACAATATTATGTCGCAAGAACTGTAAAATAGAGCATTTGTCTCAAATTAACAAATCTATGAACTGAGCTTGAGTTTTAAGAAAAGTGACATAGTGTAGATTATCTACGAGGTACAGAAATAGTCTTCTAGTATGTTTATATATTGTTTATAAGTAAAGCATTCGTATCCAACATTCCAAACTGTTATTATCAACGTCCGTCTGAAGTAATACGTCTGAACATTATATAATAGAACATATACAAAAATGAACATGAAGATGCAAATTATGATCAATTTGCTCGTATGCATTATAAGTAACACTATACAGAACCACACAATACCTCACAGAACAGAGATGTAGTGAAATTCAACAAAACATGTAATTTGGAAGGTTTTTTTTCTTGAATTTTTTTTTACAAAAGTAAAACTCTTGTGTTTGTAAAAAAACTTCAATTATATAGACGCCAATAGATAATTTAAGTACTTGTTAAATCAAATTACAGTCTGATATTTATAGGACAAAAAGTCCTCAGTGCAACTGAGAACAAGTTTCGGGTCGACTTACTTCCAAGAAATTCTATTTTGAAATTCGAAAAGGTCTCAAATTTAACTAAGGATTATAGACAAACTACACTACCTTAGTTTATCTAATTTCTTCTAGATTGTTAAGCCATAAAATAATGTGAATGCAGAAATTGCACATACATTAAACTTTAGTACTAAACGTGACTACCTCTTAAGCATACAATCAAAGAAACTCCCAACTCTAAACTTGTACGGCCTGAGCCTTAGATGCCTAAAGGCCATACATAAAATTCAAATTCAAATTCTAAAATTGTACTTTTTGGGCTCCTTACAACAGGTAAGTTATGGAATATTTGTATTAACTTCAGCACAGATTATATTGTAATTATAGACCTAGTTTAATTTGGCTGAAATTTTGCAGCGATTTTCTTTTTTTCCATTTTTCTTTAATGTAGTCGAAAAGGTCGATTTTCTCTAAAACGAAGCGTTTCTCGAGTCAGGCTTATAAGATCATGATTTTGTTGTTGTGACAAAACTTTCATTACAAAAAATACTACCCCCTATTTTTTGTTAAATCAATCTACATAACTGGTCTTTCATGAACAGAAAAAATAGCTCTTCAAATACATTAGTACTCAAATATGTGGAATATGTATTGTCACCCGACTTACGTCGCTGTGCAAAATTTCATCACGGTATGACGTCGGGAAATATGTTAAATTAATGCTGCAAGATTGAGGACAGCATGAACTATTGTGAACAAAAGAAAAGAATGTAAAAAGTACACAAAGTTGTAGTTTTAATTGTGACACAAGGATATGAACTCACGTCTTATAAATACAACATAATATTTACTGACAACACGCCAGAGTCAGTCTTTACGCGTTTATTTTTTCGCTTCTTTACAAGTGGAACGGTACTATTTTAATTTCTTCTACAATAAGGCGTGCAAAATAACCTGTGTAGCCAGTTAACTACATGATTATTTTCTTATTTATATAATTAACTCTCACCATAGTTATTGTTCTTGCATGCAGGATCACCGAAAATTTGTATAACCAGATAAAAGAGTCTATAACTTGACCGCAGTTAATTACATTAAGGTTTTCCCATAACGTTTTCACAATAAATGTAGGTTCCAAAGCGTCCACGCTGAAATTAAATGGGCACTGAATACGAAAATAATAGCTGGAAGGACGAACGTTGAAAACTTAGGAAAAGAGGGGAAGCTTAAAAGTTGATCGTCCAGGTAAGAGTGAAAAAATACGAACAGGATAGATGAGAGGAGGGAAAGATTCATTTTTTAACACCACGGTAGATATTTTCAAAGCACAGGCGCCACATTGTGTCCAGTTCTGGTAACTACGAACTTGCTCTATTTGTAACGCGAAAATATAGCAGCTGCCTTCCTCTAATTATCTCTTATAGAAGGAATGTTTAAAATAGATCGGAAAGAGATAATCATAATTTAAAAAAGAATTAAAAAATCCACAATGTGTGAATCCGAAAAAAAAAAAGTTTAAATTGAGACGAATAAAAGCTGTATCAGGGATATTTTTTACCTTCTCTTCACATTAACTTGCTACTACCAATTAAGTAATGTCTTCTTTTTTATCTTTGCCTTGCATCGTTCCAGAAGCAATATAGTCTGATGTTATTCGTTACAAAATGCATTTGTAGTTGTTTTTTCTACGTAATTGCCCTTTCTTCAAAAGCACTGAAACTATTACACGTCGGTAAAAAAAAAAAAGATAAAGCTATCCACTGTGCGATACGCACGCGCCGTGAACGGCGCATGGGGGATGTTGAGGTAGCGCTCCACATTTTCTTGACCTACGGTACGAAGTGAGGTGGGGTGGTTAGTCCCACGCTCGACCGCCTTCACCTTCCCAAGGTGCCCTCGAGTATCAAGGACACTGGTGCTCAATTTGATAGGAGGCTGAGTGCACCTCAGAGCGCCAGGCATGGGAACACTATGAGAAAAGTCTCCAGTGTCCTGGCCAGGATTTGAACCCGAGCCGCCCGAAATTTCTTAATTAGTATTTATTTTATTACGCGTTGGTAAAACAGTAAATAGTAATTAAGAAATTTCGCTATTTCATATAACACTGTTCGAGGGGGAGGGCGGGGTAAAGATAACATGAATGTGGTTAAGGGATCATCTACTGAAAATTAATAATTTCCAGCTAATCCTCATGAACTTAATTGGGACACTTGTATTACGAACCTAAAATATGGAATTATCATGTCCGAGTACTGGAGTTTGCCAAAGACGAATCTTTATTCACATAAAACACTAAGGTCTGAGCCAAATATGCCCAAAGGCCATGAATAAATTAAATGCAATTAAGAAAAAATAGTAATTTAAATTCTAAATAAATAACTTCGGATCAACGTAGTAAATGTAGGATTCGAAATTCGAATAATGAATTTTGTCTAAAAGATCTGTTAGATTTTAACTAGTCCACAACTAAAATTTGTACACTGAATTTCCAAAAGTCATGAGATAGCGGGAGGGAACTAGTTGACGGCGCGGTAACATTGCCGCAAACCTGTCGAACCGCGCGAAGCAATTGCAGTGTGGTCAGGTGGACTTCCGTGAGTCAGTGAAACGTCGTGTACCGTGGTGATGGCAACCCGACTGGAATTATCGGCATTTGAGTGCGGGATGATAGTTGATGCTAGACGAATAGAGAATGCGATTTCGGAAGTCGTCCGGACATTGAACTTTACTTGCTCCACAGTGTCAAGGGTGAACTGTGAGTACCGCATTGGAGCCTTGGAGGCATTACGACCCATTAGGGACAACGCAGTGGTAGCCCACGGATGCTGAATGGCCGCGACCGGCGACGTCTCGTCCGGACAAATAGACAAACAAGAGTGTGTAATCTGACAGCAGGAAGCAATGCAGGGCGTCCCAGGGACGTGTCTTACTCTTAGGTCAGTGCAGCGTAATTTGGTCTTTATGGGGTATCGCAGCCGAAGATCGACACGTATGGCGCTACTAATCGCTGCCCATTGGTGGCAGCGACTCACATGGGCTCGGTAACACGTGGATTGGCCTTTAGAGGACTGGCAACGTGTAGTATGGTCAGATGAGTTACGTTTCCAATTGATACGCGTGGATAGTATGGTTCGGGTGTGGCGCAGATTCCATGAGGACACAGACCCAAGTTGTCAACAAAGCACTGTGCAAACTGGTAGTGGTTCCTTCATGGGAAGGGGGGAAGGCGTGTTTACCTGGCATGGGTTGGGTCCGCTGGTTAGCTTGAAATGGACACAAACCGGTCAGCGCTGTGTTCACCTGTTTGGTGACCATCTCCAGCCATTTACGAACTTCGTATACCCTGGCAACAATGATATTTGCCAGGATGTCAATGCACCATGTCACGCGGCCAGTCACGTGCAACAGGTAATTATGAGTAATATCAGATATTTTTCTTTCATTTTTGGCAAGATAATTATTTCTTAATAGTTTAGGAAAAAGATGTAATTTTTAGTATTTTTTTCCTAAAAATTTGAAACTTTGACTTAGATGCGCAGACTGAAGATATTGCCTCACAGAGCTGATTTTTTTCTCGTCAGGAAGGACCACCAACCACATATTTTGGATACTAGCCGTACAGCGATTTCGAAAAAAGTGTTATTTTTTTTTACCACCCTACTGCACATCCATCCAGCGGACTAGCAGTGACTTGTCAGTCACTTCCTTGCCACGTCGAGTTGCTGCACTTGGCCGTGCTCGAGGGGACCCCACATGTTATTAGGTAGGTATCCCATGACTTTTGGCACTTCAGTGTGATGGCATATTTAGGAAATGTAATTTTTAGTGACACCAATATTTGCAAGCCGAGCGATTTTTCCTTCAAAAAAAGTCATTCCTTTAAATGTTGAAATAGTACCTGAAGCGTGGACACATTGACTTTCTCCAATTGGATCAGTAAATCCTAGTTTTCCATGTGGAAGGCATTTGAAAGGCTGAACAGTAATTTGATGAAAAAAAGATACACTAATATCTTTGTGATTGTGAATATAATCTGTACGATGAATTAATATTCAAATATATCCAAAGCCATTCACTTGTGCCTGTAGATAGGGGAACATCTAAATGGTACCCCACATGTAAGCTTTAGTCGTAAACCGGGAGCTAGGTACACCTGGATTTCATGTAAGTTTAGGACTAACCTTAAATATTATGAAACGACCAACGCTTCCGTGAACATTACTAGGTATTTTTTTTTTTTTAATATGTACTTCTAAATAATAACGTAACAGCTATTGTATATCGAAAACACTTCCAATCGGCAAAGGAAGAACGAGATGTGTATGAAATTGTGTTCAATCGTAATAAATACCGCATAAATAAAATGAAAAGACACATACAGATAAGAATGAAAGAAGTTTTGAAGGATACAAAGCATATGGAATCAAAACCAATGTTGAGGATCACCAAGCACCCAGCGAACACATCACGCCATTAAGAATAGGAAAATAATTCATAATTTAAAACAGAAATTAATAACAACACAAATAAAACCTACTACGTCATAAAGAACAAACCAGAATAAAACCAAGACTTTTGGTAATATATCTAAAGAATTGCTATCGGTGAAGCAGAAATTATGTGAAAAGTTAATGCCAAAGACTTTTGGAAACTAGTCATAATAACAGGAAGATAGAAATAGGTAAAAAAATGTTAGCTGAAAATGCTTCAAATATCTAATTCAAATGTAGGTAAAAGTAGTTGATAACGATACCAATGACGTACCGTAATAATTGTGTAAATAATGTAGGCAAGTACCTAAGTGCTATTCCACATTCATTTCTTTATTTATTTATTTTGCTAAGAACAGTTCATAGCGAAAAGCTATGAATAAGGTAAGTGAATGTTGCTAATACATTTTTAGTATTCAAGTAGTTCTGTGTAAATCAGTCTACCCATAAACTCTTTTCCATTAAGTGTAGGCCAATACGCGAAACTACATCAACTATTAGAAACATCACGGTCATGAGAAAGGATATTTGTTTAAATGATCAATTATTGCTTATGTGAGTCATGTAATCAACGCAGTCCTGAATTTTACTTCTTTTCATTACTGCTGTTCAGTACCGATCTGGGGGCTCTGCACTTTGGGGGATCCGACGTAACATAGGCAGCAAATAATGTTATTAATCACCTTGTTTATTAGAGGGACCCTGTGAAACACTTTTGCCCGGGGGCCCGCTGTTGTTAGTAACTTTTGGGCGACCATGGTCGATGATGATTGTGTTTAGGGTATCAATACACTAGTAAAATACAGACTTTAATTTTTACGTAGTGTATTACGCCTAATTGTAAAAAAATATTTCACGAGAAGATTCTTTTCTTGAACAACTATTCATTGAAGAGTATCTGCAATCACGAGACGTTAAAACATGTATTTCTTCTGTGTAAAGTAGGAAACTTGCAATAACTTCTAGTGCATTTATGAAGAACAAAATATGTGGCATATCCTATTTATTAAGTGATTTAACTCAGGTTCTATCGTTAGCAAAGAGTAAAAGCTATCTCTTACCCTTATTAGAGTTAGACAGAGCTTATCTAATATCCAGTATAACAGTCATTACATTGCAAATTGTAAGATAAAATATCAGCAGTGATGACAGTTATTTAACGGCTGGAAAAGAAGTAAAGATAGAAGCAAGAGTTTATGGCAGGATTTGTGATGTGTGTTACGTAATTATGCCAAGAAGAGCTATAACACTTTTTGACGCTCGCTACTGCCAGTTTTATGACTGAACATTTGCATAAAGAAATGTAATCACTCTAGAAGCATAGAGAAGACAAACTAACAAACTTATTGAATGTATTAGTTTTTGTTGATGTATGCTATACATAAAGATAGAATAGTGACACAGATTTAAAATAAAATTGAATTCCTTGCCTAATCAGTATAACGGATTTCCATACTAATCTTCATTTCAACATTGGAAAGTTATAGCTATATTGCATTTCGAAACGAAACAAGTTTCGCAATTGAATCTTAAAATTATTCGCTATAGCCTTCACAAAAAATATTCAAAAAATGTATATCCCTCACAACTCCAAAAATAGTATTAAAATATATGATTTATTAGACAATAAATTCTATGTCTTTAGATTTTGCCATTATTATTTGTAGTAAAAGAAGCAGTAGAAATAGTGGTAGTAGTAGTAAAAAAAAAATAACCACGGGCGTTACAGACCGAAAGGTCCTGAGTCTGGCCCAACGCCATCTTTCCGCGGTTGGTGGAACTGCGTCCACCTGAGTGACGGCACTATGGTCAGTACAGCGCGCCACCTGGCCACGAACAGGCGTATTAGGGGCTTTCTAAACCAAGTGACCGTCACGTGACTCCCCAGTTTGCATCACGATGTTAGGTGGACACCTAAAAGTGGGACTCCAGCCAGGAATTGAACCCGGGACCACGCGGAATGAGTCCAACGCTCTAACCACTAGATGGAGCTCCCAGTAGTAGTAGTAGAAATAATAGTTGTTCCTGTAGTTTTGGTATAATGCGTAGTTTCGGACCTACCTACAAGTATCAGGGCATCATCACTACATAAAGGTAATATTTCGTCAAGAGACGTAGGTTGTTGAAAAGACAGTAGATCACTTCTCCAAGAAATGCTTTCGAGGCGAGTTTACTAGTGAAGTAGTGCTCGTTTAAGTACCTAATAATAGAACAAAATGCTTGAAAATGTAACCCAGTTCGGACAGAACCTTTTTAACCAAAACTTTTCAATAAATTTGGTCTAATTAGAGACGTACGCACACGGGAGCGGAGGAGCGATTTGTCCAGGGGTCCGGATCTCCTCCCCGAAATTCGGATTTTTTAAAACATAAATTAATATCATTTTTGGCAAGATTATAAGCATTTTACATAAATTTCAGACCCAGACAGACTTCGGAACCCCCTCAAAGGCGATGGACTTCCCGAAACCAACTTCTAGGTATGGGCTTGTGTCTAATGCATTTCAGCTTATGCATTTGATTTGACAAACTGGAGTCTTACGTCATTAATCGTCCAAATATCACTTTTGTGATATTATATTTAGAATCACTAGTTCCGTGATTATTTATTTTGGGAAAGTTAACTAACACGAAGAAAAATTCTATCCCTAAAGGTGGCGGACGTGTTACAAACTAAAAACATTTAGTATCATTGGTCGAAAGTCAGGAATTTCCAACTATAATTTAAGAAAAGAAAAGTTAGGGCCTATGTCATGCTAGCGATGGCCTACAAGGAAAGGTCACGATCTGATACGAGCAAAGCCGAATGAATGAGACATAGAGCAGCTGAAATACAGTGGATTGAAAAGTAGAACACCAAAATTATAGGTGCAATGGCCCAGGGGGAAAGGAGGGGCACGGAAGTTAGAATTGCCAACAAATTACAGTATACGAGATACGGGTACATGAGATAATCTCCAATAACTTTTGAACCAACAAAGCAAAATTAGCCAAACTTGGTATCAAGAAAATACACCAAGAGGGAACGCCTAAAACATGTTATGCATTAACACAAGACGGACAGTGTTGCCAACCCAATAGAAGGTTTATTTTTTTCAAAGTTTTATACGTCAGCTTATGGAAAATGTTTAGCCTAATATCAAACTCATTTGCCAGGGTTGCAAACTAAGGAAGCTACAGCATTTTAAACCTCCAAATTTTGGAGGCCTCCATAATACTAATAACGCAAGTAAGGCAGTCGAGCAAACCTATATGTAAAGTACCTATTAGTGTCGGATATACGGGGCAAAATGGTGGCGCATTACAGATACTTGCAATCAACAGCGTTAGAGGTTGAAAGTGTGAAAATCTCTAAAAAAAAAAAAAGGTCCCAGCATGAGTATAATTTCGAATAATGGAAATCAAATCCATTTGATATAACCATCGAAATGCGTTTACGTGACCCTGATATCTCAACGCAGTCCGGAGAAAAAAAAATCGGTTTTACAGTTTGAAACAATATAATTTTTCCTTTGAGTCGAATATCGAAAACGAGTGGTTGAAGATGTTTAGTTACTGTAATAAAACATCAGTCACGGGAATAGGCAATAGGCATGTCGGAATGGAAATTTTCAAAAAACACAACGAATCAAAACGAAATCTGCACAACAAAATAGTGGCGAAAAGCTCTATTGAAATACAAAAACAAATTATAGACCCTACTATCTAGGAATAAGTCTTACCAACTCGGAACAATGCATAGATTGTAAAAAGAATAAAATGTCGATATTGATACGCCTAGAAAGCACGGAGACAAGACATCACATAGAACCTCTCGCGGCAGAGAGATGCAAACTTTGCGGGATAGACGTGTTGGCATGTGACGATCGATATAGCGCTACATTTCACTACAGCGCTAGAAATTAGACGGTGAGATAGTTATAGCATAGTCTTGTCCCACTGCAAAAAGATCCAGAAAAGCAGAATTCTCGCTAATGGGAGCGCGTAAAGCCGAAACAATTCATCTGCTCATACATGCATGTGGATCGTCATACAATAAACCATACTGATATAAAAATACAGACATTACACCAAAACAAATTGTTCGCAATATACCTCCCTCCCTCTTTAAGCACTTTTCTGTCACTTATTACAACAGACCCAATTAGTCACAACCATAATCTCCCTCATTTTCTTTTCAGCTACAAAACACAAGTTTCACGTCTTCTGATACAAACTTGCTGGAAACCAATTTCCTTTTTCCACCGCCAGTATTGGCAATTAATAGACCTACGAGCAAGTCTCCACGCGCTCATTTACCAGTCAGTATTTATTATCAGTGGTTCCAATTTGGTGATCCGCGGACCCCTGTGAACGTGGGTTTTACGTGGAACAGCGTTGCAAACTATAAACCCAATCTCTTTTCTCTCGTTGAGACTGCGTTGAGATATCAGGGTCACGTAAACGCATTTCGATGGTTATATATATCAAATGGATTTGATTTCCATTATTCGAAATTATACTTATGCCGAGACTTTTTTTTTAGGGAGAAATCTGGTTTGCTCGACTGCCTTACTTGTGGAGTCCTCCAAAACTTGCAATGCTGTAGCTACCTTAGTTTGCAGCCCTGGCAAATAAGTTTGATATTAAACATTTTCGATTTACATGTAGTTTTGAAATATGTAATAAGCTGACATATAAAACTTTGAAAAAATAAAACTTTCTATTGGGTTGGCAACACTGTTCATCTTGTGTTAATGCATAACATGTTTTAGGCGTTCCCCCTTGGTGTATTTTCTTGGTACCAAGTTTGGCTAATTTTGCTTTGTTGGTTCAAAAGTTATTGGAGATTATCTCATGTACCCGTACCTTGTATACTGTAATTTGTTCGCAATTCTAACTTCCGTGCCCCTCCTTTCCCCCTGGGCCATTACACCTATAATTTTGGTGTTTTACTTCTCTATCTACAGTCTTTCAGCTCCTTTATGTCTCATTCGGCTTTGTCCGTGTCAAATCGTGAGTGTAACAGGAAAATACATATTGTTATTTCTTTTTTTAATTTTACAGTATTAATTCACGTGTACTGCGGGAGTTTTCTTTACTATTTTTATTTTAAATACTTGAAACTTGATCGGATTTCTTGAATCGAACATTTAATAACAGCAACTACTTAGCAAAACGAGGATTCTTTTTTTTTAAAATATATAATTCACTGACAGTTTAAAATAGAGAGAAATAAAGTTTAAATAATCGTCAAGTTTTCGCGGAAAATCCTATAACAGTAAATTGCCTAGGCTTCGAAGAAACCGAAATAATACTGGCGCATGAGAAAATTCAGTTCCAGAAAATGTGGTGAAAATAAGTTAACCTCACTCACTTTTTTTCTATTCTATTGCATACGATCGCGTGAATACCATTATACATTGGTATGGCAACTTAGGATTCCAACATGAAGAGGCACAAAGTGCAAAAAGTGCTAACAAGAATTTACAGGAATATTAAGATCGAAGTCCCCCACCTCCTCACTTCTCAGTTAAGATGCAGTTTCGTTTAGGCGATGGTCGTATGCAATGGCCGCATTCAGTGAATGCGTGCGACGAAAGCATGAAGCGAGGTAGTTTCGTTTGTGCATTTGGTGCGTGCGCGACGCCTTACTATATCTATACAATCATATGATTTACTTTTCGTGCATTACAAGTTTTAAGATCTTTCTGTAAACATTTTTTGTAGTATCAGAATTTTAGACATGATTACGAACAGTAATAATAATAATATAAACTGCACAAATGTAAACACGAATGTAAACTGCACAATACTCTGCAACGCACGCGATTGCCGCAGCTCGACTGGTCTCCGAGGAGTCGTTACAACAGTTGCATACGACATCGTGCGTCCGATGCACAAACCAAACCTACTCCACTGATTCCCCTTTAACGTGTCAATGCAGTGACGCGTGCAGCAGTTGCTTGCGATCATTGCATTCAATCATCGCACAAATGAAACCGCACCTTAAATGAAAAAAAAAAAGTTAATGTTTAGAAAGCTTTTTAGAAAAATGCTTAGTCTCGTGTGATTATTATCCTTCAAAACAACGTTCCACGGTAAAAGTTATTGAACGTTCACCCAGGTTGCGAACATGCTGTTTTTGATATATCTTGCTCAAGAAAAAATAAGGTATTATTTTTTTCAGCCCGTAATTACGATGTCACTGAAGCCAACGGGCATCATTCTGTCTACATAATGTCGCAAACATGGACCTTGTACTGCCCATCCCTAACAATGTCTCTTCTTTCTTATATTGCCACCGGGTTTTAACGTTTATTGAAGTCATGCGAACAACCATCAACAACGTAATGAAGGTAGTCACATGTGACTGTGATTGTCGCCTGTGCGACAATTACACGATGTTAAATTTGAACTCCCTATTTCTTTACTAACAATAACAGTACATTTTAAATCGTTAGTCATGTCAAACAGGTAGATCAGAGACAAAAGATTACAAGACAAAATGTGGTTGAATCAGGTTCTAGCTGTGTTCTTGTCTCCCTTTCATTAAGATAATTCGAAATGGTTACTAACGTTCATTTCTCTTGCACGGTAGCCTTCTCGTTTATTCTAAATTTATTTCATGTCTTATTATGTCCTTGTCTTGTTTGAAGAAAGACAACGGAGCCGTTGAAACGAAATATAGGGTCGCATTTGAGGTTTATTTTTCTACTTCCTTTTATTTTCTCCATACCAACTGATAAATTATCTTGAGTTTATCGCTCTCTTTCTCTCTCTTCTAAAATAATAACGATTATAATAATAACCGCAGGCTACTTGGAAGTAAAGCTCAAATACGACCATAAAGTTAAGCTCTCCCCCAGTACGTAGTTTGTTGTTTTCTATCAGGATATCCTTTCATTGAGACTGATCAGTGTTCAGTCATGGGTACAGTTTTTGTTTTTAAATAAAGAAAAAACACACACTTTAGTTTTCAAGATAAATTACAAAAGATATTCCTACAAACACATTCCAAGGATTCGTCTTATAATCTGAAATGCACTCCATGAAACTTGATTCGCATAGCAAAAATGTAGTATTCTTACACTGAAATATTTGGTCGTGCATTAATAATTCTTACACTGAAATATTTGGTCGTGCATTAATAATTATCTTTAAATTTGGTGAAATTGCAGATAAATGTAATAATATCTCATTATTAATTTACATATTATTATTAGTATTATGAGGGGCTCCACAGTCTAGTGGTTAGAGCGTTTGACTCATGTCCCGGGATCAATTCCCGGCTGGAGTCTCACTTTTCGCCGTCCACCCAGCGTCGTAAGGCAAATTGGGGAGTCACGTGAATAAAGACGTGACGGCCACACTCGGTTTGGTAAGTCCCTGATACGCCTGTTCTTGGTTAGGTACGCGCAGTGCTGACCACACAGCCGTTACTCAGGTGGACGTAGTTCCACCAAACACGGACAGATGGCGTTGGGGCAGGCTCAGGGCCTATAGGCCTGTTACGCCAGTGGTTTTATTATTATTATACAAACTCTTTGAAATCGCCTGTACATTCGAATTTTTACTAGCGCTTATTAAAGTTTATATCATCTAGATTCTAGAACACTAAAATCTTGTACGATACAATCAAAGTTTGCCTGTTTGAAACAATATCTACTTTGCGACGAGTTGTTTTGGTGTAAACAGTTACAACATTAGTGTTCTCTACAACAAAAATAAAAGCAGGGTGATAGCAGATAAGTATAAACTTTGAGATGATACTTTTAACTTGATTGTAAATTTAACCTGTCTGTAAGGTCATTAGCAACACATCTAGTACTTTTGTATAGTCCCTTATTATACATAATGTATTAACTTGCGTAAAATTGAAAAGATCCGCTAATAATAATAATAAATCTTCCGCCAGCGAAGAAGGCTTTACTTTGGAGGAAGACTTCGAAACGAATGTGTTGACGAAAGTTATGTTTTTCTAGTAAAGTTCAAGACATAGCATCCCTCTTAAATGGGATAATCTACTGTCGATTCTGACATTACCTTTTAATTTATTTTTGCACGGTACGATTTGGCTTCATAAACCTGAAATCAAGACCTAATGGAATGTGAACTGAAAGTAAAAGAACAGGAAATGTAGGATAAACAGAAACTCTATAAACCGGAAACGTTCGAAATTTTTGGCCATGTAAACAAGCATGGATGAGAGCAAGTACAACTTGTAATTTGGAATAAATATATTTGCATTTAAGAAAATACTGTGACAACAACTTTTAAAATTAGATAGAGTTTCCCCTGCAACAACTTTCTACTATGTTGTTATATCACTTACCTAAGTGAAAGAAGAAAATAACCAGATTGAACTAAACCAAGAAGTCCAGCACAGGGAAACATACGCTTTCAAGATGAACATGAAAATTCAGGGACCACTTCTTCTCTGCTAATTTACAGTCCTTCAGATACCTTCCACTTTCAGTGTCATTATTGGATCAAACTAAAGAAGAATTCTTTAAGTAGTAAATAAAGCTTCCTGTTGTAGGACTTGAAGAAAATCTGGACACGAAGCCAAAATTTGAATGTATTTGTCAGTCATATTGACATATGAAGAAAACATTGTTAATATACCACAAATAACTTTATCATCGACTGGCCGTAGCTCAACTAGTAGAGCATTTGCTTAACAATCGGAGGCTCTGGCCGACAACCTTGCAATATCCTCTCCCTGATCTCAGCCTGAGACACCTAAATGCAATAAATAAAGTTCAAAATTCAATTAGTACTTTCCCGGTTGTAATTTAACAGACAAATCATATTAAATCTGAAATAAATAATCTCAATTCTTACTGTTTTGTTTTCTTCGATTTACTTAGAATTATGTTGTAGCTACTGACCAGACACGAACAATTTCTGACAGTGGGAAATATTGAAAAAAAAAGAAAGAAAGAAAGAAAGAAAATTAACGGACAAGCATGCAGACATCAAAGACGCAGGATATATTTCTTGCATTTGCACTCTGAAACCCGGATGAGATTTTCTTTCTTTCATCCTCTCCTTTCCTTATCCGTTGACCTAAATACCTATCTCATTCTATGCTCTTGAAGGTATGATGCTGTGGGACAATAAACTTCTTTCACTGGCAGCGCAAAGGCGTGTTCGAGTTGGTGTAAAGAAAAGCAAAGAGGGAGAAAAACATATAAGAAAAAATTAAAGGAAAACGACACTGACTAGTGATCAACTGGTTTTTCTAATGCACGACCCATATAGCATAAGACTGATGCCAGCCACAACATCTTTCTCCACTGGTCTTCCTTTTCACCAGTTTTTTGTGCTTTCTAGGTCGGTGCCAGAAGACTGAAAAACCTCTGCATTTTCATCCTTTCACTAGATATCCTTTTCCATCGTTTCTTCACGTCTTACGGTAATACACACCTTGCCATAAGATCCATATATATATATATAAACGAATTATGGTGTCGAGTTAAGTTACTCCCGCATTAATTTTCTTGTATAATATTTTTTTGTACACTTTTTTTCTACTGCCTCAAGAGATAACAATATAATGTAAAGAAAAATGAGACCCTCTCATTTATAAGTTTCTCTCTACAAATTGTTACATTATAAGTAACTGTGCATACTTCCAGTTCAATCTAGAAAAAAAAAATACCAAAATTGTCCTTTCCTTTGGGGAACTAATAAAGTTATTTAAAAAATAAAATGAAAAGAAACATTGCCCATCTTTTTTTTTTTTTTTTTTTTTTTTAACACCCCTGAGATGGCACGGGACAAACAATGGCAATAAAATTACATTGGTCCGAACTAAATAAAAAAGAACTCTGTATGTTTTGAAAGTGGTTCCCATAAACTTAAGGTGGAAATAGTTTAGGATACTTTCGACCACGTTATGAATCCCTACCTGACGGCATACCATAAGCTATTCTCCTTAATTTCGTGCTTCTTTTCTTTAGGTACGAACAAGTCTCTCACTTTAACGTTACTTTCTAACAAGTACTTTGAATATTGAACTATTTAAAATGTGAAGGACAAAATTTGGAAAGCCACTTCGAGAAATCTAAAGGCTTCGCCCGTGTCGAACAATGTTTTATGCAATTTACCCTGAGTGATCATCATCATCATATTCAGCTATTTTCTATCCACTGTTGGATGAAGGCCTGCCCCTTTTCTTTCCACATATCTCGATCTGCTGCTATCCTCATCTATGTAGCTCCTGAAAAACGCTTGATTTCATCTACCCATCTTGCACTTGGACGTCGTCTCGGTCTTTTTTTTCTCTAGGAATTCAATCATACAGCACACTAAATTATGTCACTAACTTTAAACGTAAAGATTCTACCTTGATCAAAGACTTTTGGAAGCATGCATTCAAGGATAAAATCTATTATATCAATGTTGGCTGAAGATGTAAAACACAACGCCAACACAAAATTCTTAAGTTTTGAAGCTTGACTGAAATTCCCTCAAATTTTCCTTCCATAAGGAATTACAAGCAGCACTTAGAATTTCAGTCATTTCGACTAAATTGTTGTTGCTTTTAAAACTAAAACAAAATTAATTATGGTTAGAAAGTGGAATTTCTGAAACTTGAATGCTTTCAAGAACTGTCTGAAGACACAATACACGCTTCGTAAATAAAATTCATGTATTGATGAAAATGACGTCTTAGGATTATGCTCTAGATGTTCAGAAGTTTTCCGCGCCTTTATGCTTTCAGCAGGATGTTTTTCTTCGAACAAATCACTCTTCTAGATCACCATTTTTATTGTCAACTGTCAAGTGGGAAGGTTATATCCATATAATACATACTTTCTAAAAGATTCTTAACACATTAGATAATTCAATGACTCCATGTATATTTATTTATGGATTTTCCTTGTTTGTACAGTAGATAATGTTCTGGAAGAAACTGACCATGAGAAGATTTTTCTGAACATATTGAACACATACACATATATACATAAGATATATATATAATAGTTTACAAAGGTCAACTGGTCACACACGTGCTTCTATCAAAGTCATGAGTATTGATAGCCACTTAGAGACCCCCCCCCCCAAAAAAAAAAAAAACCTACAAGAAATATGTGCTTCCAAAAGTGGAGAAGTCTTCTATTTTCTGATCTGATTCCGTAGAGACAATACTCCAAAAACCAGTTCCACTTTGTCTTCCTACTCAGTAAACAGTTTCATTTTCTTCGAAAATTTATCGACTTACGCGAACTAGTAATGGCAACAGACGTGATTACTTGAGATTCCTTATATCATACTTCGCCTCAAAAGCATGTACGAATTGCTTCTTCTTCCTTAATTATTACAAACATATCAAAAGTCAGCTACGTATATCTTTTCTACTTTAGTTATTTCAACTTCCATCAACGTTTCAAACACCACTATATTTTACTTCCGAGATCCGAGAACACAACTATAAGATCCGAGATATACACTACTATAGCATTTGAAATGTCGGCAACAGAAGAGTTGATGATGCATCTACAACTCCACGAAAGGTAGGTCCTCAATTCAAAAACTTCTTAGAAATTCTGTAGTATGTATAGAAAGATGGTGACGCTTTTCTATTAACTAACTAACTCTATTATTTACTGAACTCGAAAGTTCATCGCTACAGTAACAAAAGTTCCCCATTGGATTATATTCTGTGCAAGATCAAGACAGTTTCCATCACGAAAATCTACCTCACGAAGATTATTTCTAATACAGTGGAACCTCGATAACTCGAATCTGAAGGGGAAAAGACAAAATTTGAGTTATCGAATATTTCAACTTAGCGAGGTTCGACTTATTGAGAGAAATAATATGAAACTTCGAGAGAGGACCGGAACTGACTGACGCTTTTCTTCTATAGTTCGGGTCCTGCATTTTCGTTTCGCCATCATAAGAAAGACTAAACTGCGTGCTGATCACGACGTAACAGACACTCTCTGGGAGAGCACTGGCAGTGGAGTGAGCATCTGACGCCTAATCTCGTTCGGTTCAGGTCGTTTAATTGCCTAAACTTCGATTTACAAAGACTTATCTCAATAAAAATTCGACCTATAGAGGTATTTATAATGTAACTTAGACTTGTAGAGGTTCTCTAACAGGAGATTTCGAGTTATAGAGGTTCAACAGCACGTCCAGAAAACAACAAAAGTTCGAGCTATTGAGGTTTTTACTTCACAACATTCGATTTATAGAGGTAAATGAACACAGGGTTGAATAGGAAAGGTGAAGGGGAATTAATTAAATTCGAGATGTCAAGGAATTCAAGTTATCGAGGTTCTACTGTATTTCCTTCCCAACGACGTTTCGATCTTCTAGCGGCCTCTTTCTCTCTGGCTACCTAAATGGTTAGAGAACAAGAAAACAGAAAATGAAGCGAATAAGGGAAGAACACAAGAGTTAAGACTTCAAAATCGACTGAAAACGAAACAGGAAGTATTCTGAAATCTGGAGTTTCCTATTAGATTTTGATCACAGGGATGTTGTAAGTCTATACAAGAATGAAGAGGGGTGCTTCGAATTTACAGTTAATTAATGTATTATTCGCCTATTTCAGCTCCTTTTAACTTTTTAAGTAAACTTGCTCTAGAAAATATTTACAGGCCTAATTTGATAATTCTTGAATAATTAAAAGAGTCCCAATCTGTTACTCATATTACTTGCAGCAAGCTTACATGCAAATTACAAACAAAAAATGAAAGAGTATATTTCGCTACATTCAACTGCTGAAACTGCAATGAAGACCCTAATTTTTTTATTAAATGTTATATTGTTCATTCACTTCATTACTAATTAAACTTTAAACACCAGTTAACAGCTTGTTAAAGCCAAAAACATAAACTTCTGAATATGCATCCACCACCTTGTCAGTTTTCTAAAAGGATGACGTCATATTGCGAAAAAATGCGTAATTGCTGACAAGTTAAGGTGGTTTGAAATAATCGCTTGGTTAATTTTGCGTGCAATAGCCGGTTTTTTTTTTTCATAAACGAAGAGAGAAAATAATTTATTTTTATTTAAAAAAGCGGAAAAGGAAACTACAAAGTGTTTCGGAAAATAAATCTGATCGTGTTAATGGCTCATTTAATAAATTTAAGCTCTATAATCATATTCTCTTCACACCTCGCGATTAGGGAAAGTTATTAGAATGTTTAATAGAAATACATTACACTGAACTTTTAATTCTATTTGGAATGTTATATCAAACCTTACAAATGCATTAGTCCAAAGAAACAGTCTTCGTTAGGTTAGACAAAATTTAGTTAGTTTTCTTTGGTTATCATTTATATATAACAGAATAACTTAATGGAAGTAAGAAGCATGACTATTTCCCTTCCTACATGTTCTAGAGTACAACGTGAATACAAATATATTTACTTGGGAGAAAGAAATGATAAATCGCTCCTAAAGACAGCAACATAAGCAGCAATACCTTCATGGAGGTTGGAGGTGGATAGTTCCCTGAACGCTGATCCCCATCCACCCATTGTGCTGATCTTTTATGATTGTCTTATCCATTTTCCAACAGACATGACAATCCGATGCAGAAATTCTTCCCGTTTACTCCCCAAACCAGGGGTCTCCAAACTTTTTTGTCAGCAGGCCAAATTGACTACACTTGAAAAGGCTAGGCTAGACTAGGGTCGCGTTATAAAGGATCAACTCAAAAGTAATATAGTAATTTTCATGTAGAAATTAATTTGCACATTGTATCAGTAACAAAAATTTTAATACAAAATAGCCCATATATTTCTGTATAATATTCAAGGATCAAATTATTTCTTGTGTTTGAAATTATTCTCTTTTAGATCCAATGTAGAATATAGTAACTGTAATTTTGGATTTGTTTCGGGGCCAGTCAAAATCACTACGCGGGCATCATCCGCGAGCCGTGGGTTGGAGACCCTTGCGCCAGACCAAGACTGCACATTACTTGTTGACTGGTGTCAACTCGTGTGGCACAATGTATCCAAGTTTTTCACCTGGAAAGTACAACCTGTGCTGTAGACATATAGTGAAGTTGAGACGTATTATATATGAGGACCAATGATCCTGGTTCAAATGGTGTTTCTACCAAACCAATAGTTGTAGTCTTCAATGTTCCACAGGAGTACAGATTTTATAAAAATGTGCTGCAAGTAGATAAACTGCCCTACATCGTTAATATGATTTTATTGACTGTATATTTTCTTAAAGTTTCTTTAACAACCTGAAACGTAATCATATCAGTGCCTTCCAATATCTTTATTCAAATTACTTTCTCCTTAATTCAACTATAATGAACAGGAAAAATTAACTGTTATAATATGAAAGATTTGTCGTAAATAACTTTGAACATTAATTTCATTGTAAATGCAATCATTTACATCAAACTACTTTGCTGCCAGTTCGATACATACTTCAATTTCACTACTTAGTAAATAATATAATAGTAACATATGCTACTTTACATGTAATTTTCACTTTCGCTGCATATCATTTTCTTTAACTGTGTTACAGTTCTACATATTAAATTTGAATATATAAAATAGCTTTTGTTGATGTTAAATTGATAGTAGCCAAGACCTTGCTTTCTTCTTAACTGTATACCTAATTAAAAGAATGTTTTCCATCACTACCATTGAATGAATTACTCTTCAGGAATCATCTCTAAAACGCCTCTGAAGGCCAGCAATTACTTTTATTAGTAAGATACAACCAGATTTTCCGGCATGGGGAAGTCGAAGATTTTCTCTGATGCTTGAGGATTTCATTATCGGTGATTGATTCCGATATCATCCCAACCAGAGAAAAGACCATTGTATTTCTATTCAAACAGGTAGTAAGTAGCAACCACTAGTTTAAGGATCCTCCTTAATTTATAACAAATCGAAAACTGGATGCAACTAATTATTCTCAACAATCATGATCCTCTTCTTTCACATACGTTAAATATACTTCACACATTGAGAACTAAAATATCTATTTACAGTGCGTGCTCTTGGAATCTTGCAACTTTAATTAATTACATGTGGTCAAAGTTGACCATATCGTAGTGCCAGTGTCTCTAATAATACTATTAGCTTACTCTTTGGACTCTGCTCCTTTTGTACATGCAGTAAAATTCGTTTTGATATCCCTTAAGATGAATTCAGTCATAGATCCTCCATTTTCTATTTCCATCAGAGACAAAATTGAAATGCGTTTGACAAAAATTTAGAATAAGTACAGGTCTATCTACACTCATGGTGTTCCATGTGGTTGAGTGGTAACACTCCTGCCCTATAATCAAGGTATCCTACTTCTTTAAGTAATGCATACAAGAAATATGAAGAATTAATCATGCCTTACCGAAGCTGAATTTTGAATGATGCTATTTCTGCACTTAAGTATTTCAGAATTACCTTCCAAACATTGATTTTAAAAACTTTGTTTAAAATATGTCCAGGAAAACTCCGGATCACTCATTTTTACATTGAAATTTCAATATATAACAAGAGAAGAGACAAATTCACTAACAATAAACTACGAGTATCACGGAGACGAACCGAACCCTACTCGCTAAATAAAAACAACATTTTATTTTCTGGATTAACAACACCTTTTATTGTACAGTCTTAACTCTTTTTTTTTAAGTTTGTTCATATTTTTCCAGATTGAACAGATATGAAACGTTTACTCATTTTGAGGTGTGCAAAACGTACTTCTTAAATATGAACGACGAGCACTTGTTGAAAGAGAAAAACATAAATCGTTCTGTTATACTTCTGCATTTCTTTCTCTAGGAAATTGCTGCTTTGTCACGAATCATCATCGCAAGAAACTGTAGACTGTAATTAATGTAGAACAATAAATGTTCGAAGTTCTCTTTAAATGTAACAGATACTAAAATGAGAAATAAGATTTAAAAAACGAGGAAGAAAAGAAAATATTTCAAATTCTACGTCATGAAAAAAGAAGCAACAAAGGAATTACCAAAGAATCTGTAAAGTAGGAAAAAAAAAGACAAAATGGAATAATACATTAAAATCACACAAGCCTGAAATACGTACAGAAATTTTGCTTCAACCACATGCAAACATCGACCACGAGTAGTAGTTTTTTTATTTTCTTTTTCTTTTTCGTATGTGTAGACAGTTGTAATGTTTCTAAAGCTTTTTATGTAACACACTTTTATCCTTTTGCTTCTTTGGGCTCGCAAAGTTTTTTGTTCGCTGTCCACAAAATTCCAGGTAGATTTTTATCTTTAAAATAAGACCTTTAGGGTGTGTCTTGTTTCTCTTTTTTATTTCTTCTGTCTTTTTTTAACGTATACTTGTCTTACATGTTTGTACTATTTAATCACCTTAATCAGTGTCCTTCAAGCTTCGTGCATTGTCGCTAATAACGTCAGAAATGAATTTTATTTGTCCGTTTCTCCTGCTTATTTCTTTCTTATTTAACTCGCTCACCTTTTCTGCTTATTTTGTGTTCAACTACTTGTTGTTTTTCTTATATACTCCCCTCCATCACTTATAATGATCAAACTTAGCGTACATATCGTTGGAGAAGCAAAGAGAAAGTAAGAACAGTAGTTTTGATTCAATGTACCATTCCGTCATTTGGCGTCTGTGACTGATCAGGTAACCAGCGAAAAAGTGTTAGAATGGCTCCTACGAGCAGGATTCGAACTCGCGTCACAGTCCAGAATTTCTACTTGGAAGCAGGGCTCCGGCGATCGATTTTGAGGTTCGAAACAGATTCCTGTCTTTAATTGAACAAGCAGTTAGTTCCCAAGTCCATATGCATTCTTTTAAGTAGATACCAACCGAAAAGTCAGTTGACGTGCTCCTAAGCTCATGCCCGCGGAAGTCTATTGAACGGAGTGGTTCGAAACCCACTTTACCAGAAGTTTACCAGCTCA
This sequence comes from Lepisma saccharinum, assembly GCA_022664845.1. Lineage (NCBI taxonomy): Eukaryota > Metazoa > Arthropoda > Insecta > Zygentoma > Lepismatidae > Lepisma > Lepisma saccharinum. The sequence continues at coordinate 85,778 of JAGDQP010002440.1, forward strand.
ATTAAGATGCTATTAACAATCAACCAACCAAATAAGGTAGTAGGATCTCCTACAAGAGATCATATCCCAAACCACCCATTGGGCATCGTTATTTTAAAACCAAACAGCTACTGATGACTCCTGTACTACTGTGTTCAACATTTCAACTAAATTCTTTGTAAACTTTCTTCCCTGCTTCCATGAATCCAGCGGAGAATTTTCCATAACAAATAATAACTGCCTTTCAGTCCTAATACTACCAGGTTTATTACCTTGTGGAGTCTCCAAGATATTTATACACTGTTGATCCCACTCATGAGAGCAAATGGTGGGAAATTACATTCATTCCCATAAATCAAGGAATTATCAGAAAAATATTGAGCATTGAAACAAGTGAGCGCTGCGATTCTACTAGCAATCGCGAACATCTCAATGTTTAGTAAGTCAATGCTATGGAAGTCTTTGAGCTAGTTTGGCAACACTGACAACTGGACCGCAATTCCTGGCCCAGACTACATATACTATCTATCCCAGTACCTAACGCGAAAGCATGCAACATTCAGTGTAAATCAGTGGACGCGTGCAGACACGAAATTTTCATTTTTATAAAGTAGGTTGGTAACTCTGCGATAGGGTGCTTGGAGATGGTGACACCCATAGTTTTATTCTATTCTGTAGAATAATGCTTATACGAAATATGATGAGGATAAAGGTAAAACTATCCCATGTACAATGCGCACGCACTGTGAACAGCGCATGGGGGATGTGGAGGTAGCGCTCCACATATTCTCGACCTACGGTACGAAGTGAGGTGGGGTGGTCAGACCCACGCTAGACTGCCTTTACCTTCTCAAGGTGCCCAGTTCATTCCGGTAGGAGGCTTATGCACCTCAAAGCGCCAGGCGTGGAACCACCATAACTATATCTTCTGTGGATGGACACCAGTTCTTGCACGGGTGTTACTTTTTGTTATGGCTTAAACAATCATTTCTTTCTGCTCTTGATGTTGATATAAACACCATTTCTCGTCACCACGAGACAGGAACCATAGATGATATTCACGAGCTAACAGATGACAAGCAAGCAAAAAACCACAAAAGTGCACATGCTAATAACTCTTATTCTTGCTCAAAACGTGCAGTATCCTCTAGAAACTTTTTCAACCTTACTCATAGAATATACAAATGGCGCACGATATTTCTAACCGCAACGCTTTCCTGTACGTGGCGCAAATGTTTCTAACGTCCTTCGCTGCCTTTGCTAATCGGTTAAACCCAAAACAAAAGAATGTCGGAAATGTTCTATTTTTTCATTGACACTCCATTCTCTTTGGCCCACAAAAATAATACTAATTTGATTCAAAACTAAAATTTCAGGACATCTTCACTCTAAATGAGAAACAACAAACTATTAACACAGCACTGTTGCCATGCCGAAAACAAATACTTGGACATTTTGTTTCGACCCAATAACCACGAATTTGAATTAAACACGTTCGAATTACCCAAATTTCACTGTATTACAGAGATGATAATGAGTAGCCCTTTCGCTCTTCTTTGCTTGATTAGAAATATACAAGTTTTAATGACACCTAATTTATGAACATGGTAGTTTCTCATCTCGTGCATTGTATCTTCACATCTATGGTTTATAAAGCTTTCGATGAAGTTCAAGGATCTTATTATATGGCATCATCTTTTCACATTGGAGGAAGGAGACAACGTTGCGTGTTGTATGACGATCAGTGAAGTTAATTGTTGTTATATTAATAACTACCTATAAAGTGAGACGAGTAGTAACAAGGTGTTCAGAGGCCGAAAAGAAAATATTACTCATACAATCCGTCATGGGAAAATACAACTGTTCCCATGGAAAACTATAACTTACAAGCATTAGCATTTGTGCTTCCCTATGACGTTTCACTTACATAAATATCTGCCATAAATTGAGAATTTGCAAAGTTAATCGAGCTAAGCGTCAAAATATTCGAAACTGAGATTTTGTTATGAATGCCTACAAATTCTATGGACTCTCTAAAAGACATATGCGTCTTTATTGTTTCTGCTAGTTCAAAATGAACACAAGGTTACGCTAGTTATAAGTGTATAGGGCCTATATATGCTTACAACTAGTGCAACCTTGGGTTCATCAAGCAACTCGACCTTATATACATAACAAGTCTTGTTGGTATATAGACCAGGCCTTAATTGCAATGCACTGTCATTTTCTAATTCAGCCCAGAAATTCAATTAACTACAGTTATCCGTTTACACTCTACACGAAAATTGTTTATAAAATTACTAGAAATGTAGTGATACTAAATTAATTGCAATGTAGTTAATTAAAATACCTATATAGCATTAATTTGATTTCTAAAAAATCGGAAACCTATGTGTTGAGTACATTTAAGATGCTACGTGCAAAAGCGTTATTTTCTCCTTTGTCTATCGTTTTCTGTTATTGAAAACAAAGTAAAATATTAAGAACCTTTCACTAGCAACCATAAACAAGAGAACATAATTGCTGTTAATGTACGTATGGAACTTAAAATGTTTCGCTGAAAAATTGCTGTCTAAAGCAATGAAATTTGTAATATGGAGTACACTTGTAAACCCTACATGTCCATCGCTAATACTCTCCGTTGATACGCAATCTAGAAAAGTGATAGGGCTCGAAGACAGTATTTGGTGGAAACAAGTTAAATAGTGGGCTTTAGTAACAACTCATTAATTTCTGTATAGCTATACAATTACAAGCAAGCGGACACAATTCCCAATTACCATAAGACATCTTTCTAAATTTTAAATATGCACTAAATTCCAAGCATTTATTGCACATCATTCTCGAAGTACCATATAAATACCATTGTTGAACTACTCTTGCAAGACCAAAAGTATTGCAAAGCAATAATTATATATGGAGAATACAACGTTGGGAAACTGCTATACTTGTGGCTAAGGTAACCATCACATCATTCGTTTTGTTAAAACTAAAGAATTTTCTAATGAAGGACCAAGTTGTTGCCAGTGATATCATTGGGGTAAATTCATTCAGTGGATTCAATGTCAAATCAGGTCGAAATTTCCCTAAGTTCCCCAGAACAAAAATCTAGACGGCATAGTCGGGTCAGCGCTTTTCGAAAAGCACGTGCCATCTATAGGTTTTAGTGCTCCACCCCCTTCATTTATTGTTTGTGACCACTTCTCTTGGGCGAAGTCGCCAAGTTTTTATCTGGGTGAATGACCTCCCCCACTTTTAAATAGAGCAAAGACATGGATCGGGAAGGTCAACAATACAAACACGCGCCCACAAGGTTATATTTGCAGGGGGTTGTTTGGCAACTGTAGTTTTAGCATGAGGTCTATGGTTTTAGTGGCTCAGGAATAGTGCGGTCACCATTTTCCAACTTGGCACCTGGAGTGTAGAAGTCAATTATCTGATAAACTTAATTAAGCTTTTTGGGCTGTTAGAATTTGCGAACGGGAACGAGACACAACAAGGAATAAGACACTTGAACCATAAAAGCCATACAAGTGGAGTGGAATACAAGATAATTTCTGAAACCGGTAAGCCCTGGTGTATGACACGAGCTTTTGCAATGTGTTACAAATAATAAAAGGCAAATGTGCTACTACGATTTCGAGTAAAATTTCGCGATTCTGTGAAACAGTTCACCAATTTCAGAAGATTTCCGTGTATTTCTTCGACGAAATGTAAATACTAGTCACACACACAGATGTCAATCATTCCACACACAGATACGCACAAGAAGAGGAAGCGGACAATTACATCACACCGAAATTTTAGAAAATAGAATATAAAGATTATGCAGTTGAATTGTACGCACCCTAAGATACGTACCCTATACCGTGCTCTACTTTCTATTTTCATCTGAAATTTTTAGTTTACGCGAAAACATTTCGTACGAAGCGGAAAGAATTGCTAACATCTGTTAGTAGATCAATTGTCTAAAAGATATGATAAAATCATATTTCAGAAACTAATAAAGGCACAAATACTAACGTAAGATGTTTTAAGAAATTGATAATTTACACGACCACTGATAACAGACTTATAACAATCGTGATATCTTCCTACAGGAATGTCCAGGTTCTCATGAGTGATTATTGGTTAGGTAACGCAGTAGGCAAACTAACTCATAATAGTGCATCACACTTTTCAAATATTATTACATTTCCCTAAGTAAGCTTCCTTCCATAGTTTGGATATCCAATGATATTTTAAAACGTAGTGATTAGTAATAATTAAATATTTTAGCTTACAAGTGTAGGCTTAGCAATGATGTATGGATTTTACATTATTATCTCGTGTCAGTTACTTAAAAGACTTGAGCTAAAACAGAGAGCAAAGAGACATCGAGTTGTATGATAACCCAATCATAATTCTGTAAACTATTATAAATTTTCCATAAAACTCAAGGAAAATTTCCATAGGCAATACAAATCCTTGGTTTTCGTAGAAAGTAACACAAACATACAAAAAGTTAACGATAACAAAAATTAGCAAGATTAATACAAGTAATTGTCATGGCGTAATTGTATTTAAGTAATTTTCTTTGGTAACACACAATTTGATATTATTTATATTGATCTAAGTAAGGCTTTTGACAGAATTGACTGTCAATGAGAGAATGTCCTAAGAATATTCAAGGGGGATATCCCAAGTACACTCTATGAATATGTCGAGGTCATTTGTTCTTTGATTCTAAAAAAAGGATATCATAGGAATGTTTTTATTTGATCAAAAATATTTTGGGGCATTGCACGCACATTGTTTATCTAAATAGGATATCCTTGGGATATTCTGTGCTAGGTGAGTATTAACACATTTTTACTTGTAAAATTTCATTTGTTTACATCTTTGTTCATTTAACATGTAACTAAATGTATTTCTTACAGTGTAGATACCATACATGCATATTCGATCGCTTTTTCATTTTTATTTTGAAATAAGATCGAATTTAATCTTTGAACTTCATTCTAGTTGAAGGCCTTTAGCCATTCTTGACTCAAACAGGAATACAAAAGGGGAGAGGATGTGGAAAGGTAGTCTGCCAGGGTCTAGTTTGAACTACTATCCCGGTATTAGCGTGGAGTTACTGAGGGAAAAAACGAAAAAAAGCTTCAGTTAATATGGCCGATCGATCGGTACGAACCCAGGAACTTCCGAATGCGAAGTATCGTTCTAGTAACTGAGCTACGAATGCTGCGCGTTTAGTCATGAGACTGAAAATTTTATACATATTCTTGACTCTAAAACTAGAAAGACCTAAAATAAGATAAAGAAATCTACATGCACTGAAAATCAAAGTACACTTAAAGTGCGTAAGATACTAATATGTCCCGAAAAAGGTTCACAATATGTTCGGTTTAACACGTTTATAAATAGTGTATAAACTTTCCGTGAAATTAATATGAACTAGGGCTACACCACATTCTTAGTGCACTACATATGAACTTCTGGGGTACTGATACCCAATTCATGCACAAAAAGTTCACTTAATAGTTGCAAATGTACTAAAACTGATCTGAAAACAAACTCTAGATAATACTGTCTTCGGTAAATATGAACTTAACGTGTGCAAAATATGCACTATGAGTAAGAAGCGGATAGAAAGACATACTGAACAAACAAAACAACTTTTTTCAGTAGGTCCACATAAAGTTGACATGTGTTCATATAAAGTTCATTTTTGATGTAGTTTTTGTGTGCTTTTTGTGCCAAGAGGTTTTCAGTGTGACATCTCCACTTTTTCCTACCACTCACTATGATATTCGATAGCTTGGCTCCTTGGTTGCTTCCCAGTTATGAAATTATGCCACCCTTCAACAGCGTCGGACGAAAATCAAGGTAGTAAACTCAATATTTTCGTTTAGTTCAGTGCTAGAGCGTTGACGTAGCATTCGGGAGATCGTGGGTTCGACCCCAACAGACGACCATTCTGACTGAGTTTTTTCCAGGGGTTTTCCTTAGCCACACCAGGAAAATGTTGGGATGGCACCTTCATCATAGGCCCTGGCCGACATTTTCCCGAATCGCTTCCCCTCTCCTATCCCTGCCTGAGACTTAGATGGCTATAGGCCATAAATAAAATTCAAAATTCAGTTAAATATTTTCGCACCATATTCAGATATTTTATTTCCATGAAAATACCGTATTCAGATCTGAAAACTTTTAGTTTATAGCGATAACCACGAGTTTATAGCCACGAGACGAGACGAGACAGCGAAACGGCATTGGAAAACGAGACGAGACAGAGCTGTTGTAATGTAAAATATACATCCTTTCGAAACGAGACTCTCTGGACAAGATATTTTCGAGACGAGACAGCCTAAATCTCGTCTCGTTGGCAACACTAATAACCTGTTCCTGTGATAATATCTAACGTTTTTTTATTCTGAGTTGGTAACGCAGCTTTGCAAGCATTACAGTTTTTATGTCTAACAACACTGTAGTGACAGACAGAATGAGACGGGTGTTCTGAAATGTGCTGGCAATGGCTTTTACTTTTGAATCTATCTCTACAGTTGCTCCCTAGCTAATTGCAAGTGATATTTTAATGTCAGTAATTGAGTCAACTAGACTTGGGGTGAGCAAGAAATTATTGAAACTCAAGAGAATCTCTCTTACGGAGCTAACATCGATATACTTATTCTTTTATACTAACTACAAAGTTACACAGTAAAAATACCTGTGTTGATTTCGGTACTGGGAGAAAAAATGCTACGGCTGCAGCGAGATTTGAACATGGGTTGCTCAGTTAGAAGTCGAGCGTCTTTCCGACTTAGCTAAATCGTCAGACAGGAAAAAACCACTAGATTCAAACAGTATAGAGGATAAAAAAAAATATATTACAGACCCCAAACACAAACAAAGTTACTCTTACGACTTATGCCACAATTCAATCACTTTTCTATTGGTCAATTAGGGATCAAAATTCCCATTCACTGAGAAAATGTTCCATTTTTATGAAAGCAAGCGCAGCATGTGACATGTTGTTACGATAAGAAAGCGGTAATGCTGGTCAAGTGTTTGGCTGTTGCCATTGCTTGCTTTCATAGAAATGGAATTCTCAGTGAATGGGAATTCTGGTTCTCAATTGACAAATAGAAAGTGATTAAATCATGGGATAAGACGTGAATGTTACTTAGTTTGTTTTAGGGGTTCAGCAACATATATTTTATCCTCTACAATGTTTAAATCTATAGTGTAGTCGTTTAATTCAAATGTTGTTGAATAAATATCGTCTGCATCTAGTGCCTTTTCTATCCGACGATTTAGTAAAGTCGGTAAAAAACGCTCGGCTGATAATTGAGCAACGCGTTTAAATCTCGCTGTAGCCGTATCTTTTTCTCCAAGTACCGAGATCAACACCGTGTTGTGTGTTGACTTAACACACAAAGAGTGGTAGTCACGCTGGGACACCGCATTGTGTTGAATTAACACAGCTATTTTTTGCAGTGTACACTCTGATAGATACTTTTAAAAAATAACTGATAATCTCAAAATTTTTTAACATCCTTTTCTGATAGTATCCTAATATGTATACAACCCAATTCCAATTGATGTTAATTGGGTTGCCTATTATTGTAGGATGCCAAGAATTATATCCACTCAGCTTGTGTGAACCACAAAAAGCTTCCTGTTTCTCTGTCCAGATAACATAATGATTAATTATATGGGCGGTAACAGCACTATGGCTTACGCCCGTCTCGAGTTTCTCAGTCCAGGTATTTGAAACATATTTTTCTGTAGATCGTGATCCACATTTCGTTCAAACTGATTCACGGTTACAAGTGACCTAAAGACGAAGTGGTCGAAGTTTACTCCCTTATATTGAGATCCAGAAAGATAGATAGATAGATAGATAGATAGAGAGAGAGAGAGAGAGAGAGAGAGAGAAGAAAAACAAAAGAAAAGAAACACGACCTTATGCAAAATTTTGAGGTACGTTGATCTTGTTGTTTGTCCTGTCGCACCTGCCTGTTTGTGTGTGTTCGCCGCAAGCAATACCAATTACAGTACTCTATTTAAATGCCTGTTTGCCAGTACTCCGAAATATCTGAATGCTAAACAAGATTTTTTGTTTCAGACGCAGATGGCCTATATGTTCCACCAGTTAAACATTCTGCCTCCTTTCTACGCATAACTAAAACTGTTCTCTATGATTAATTATATTGAATACAAATGTTACAATTGGAACAATAAAATTTCATGTACCTACCTCAAATGTATTGAATATTGGTGTTGGTGATACCAGGTCAGTTTACTAACAACATTATTGCTTAGAGATTGGTAGTACTGTGGCAAGACTATGGAAAACTTGTTCAAAAAACAGAACATGATTTGAACTCAAGCTTAGATAAAGCTTTTCTCAGATTTATTCTGAATGTGCACCCATTAATGGCAGTTTAAGCAAAGATTAGCTGCAAACACCGAACTATTTCTCTGAAAGGTAGAATTCTCAGGAGATGTACACAAAGTTAAAGAAAAAAAAAATCCATCTATCTCTTACAAATGTGGACTAAAATGTGTTCTTAATTAGAAGTTCTAAATTGTTTTTCCTTGGGAGTTCATCACTTACCACATGGAATCTAAATGGCCCCATTTCTTGTAGTTAAGCCTTGGAAAATTGTATAGTATACAAAGAACATATTCTTGCACAGAATTTTGCATAGCTTTTAATTTAAATATTCGCATGAGAACGTTTAAAAACTTTGGTAAACTTTACTTTTATATGGTCCAGTCTAGTAACTTTGGACTTTGGCCCGTCTCGATTCGCCTTTAGCTGTTAAAATCCACACCCATGCCCCTGCCGAGACTCGAACCCGGGACCTTCGAGCCGATGGCCTACCGCCGCAGACCGCTCGTCCGCCGGGCCGGCATGTAAACATTTACTTTCAGGGCTAAAAACTGATATTGCAAAAAATCAATCGGAAATATCTAACCGGACAATAAAAGTGGTTTCACTCTAATTAGAATAAAAGTACGCAATCGGAAACTGACTGGCATGTTATTTTCCCCCTATATTGCTATAGTATAAACTGCGTTCCGCAAACTGTGGTTCTCGAGGCCTGCCCTTGGACAGGCACAGGGTGGTCTGTTGAGCCTACCAACTAATAAAACTGGGCCAGAGTTGAAAATAGTTTGCGGAACGCTTGTATAGAGGAATGAAGTTTTCTTCTTTGATTTGTATCTCCAGCGGTCGACCATTCTGACTGAGGTTTTTTCATACTCGTCATGCCAAACAAATGGTACCGCCAGCTCCTTCCCACATCCTTTCCCCTACTCTATCTCGGCCTGATCCATAGATACCTGAAGACTATAAATAAATTGAAAATACATGAGGGTGTCATATACATTTCTATTTTCATATTCTCCAACTGTATGCGTATACGTTCCTCATGGCAGTACATGCATTTAACCTGTATGTCTTACACTAAACGTTTATTTCCCTAATTTTCATTTCTGAAATATATTGGCAGCTATTGAGATCTGCATTGCACCTACGCAAGTCCATGTCAATTCTGAGGGTTTACGACTACGGCGACCAGAATTTCTGGGAGAAAGAATAGAGAAGCCATAAACTTTAGCGTTGGTACTAAACATTAGTCTGGTACAAATTGTGGAAATTCTTGAATAGAAATTGAATCAGGCTCCTCGACGCGAGGAAGGTTTGAACCTGTCCGTTCTCTTGTAGCGGTCTTTAGTCCCTTAGAATTCATTAGTAGTAACATCAGACCACTGAGGTTAGATTCATATATTACACACGTAAACCTAGAAGACATTTTACGCAAAAATAAATGCTTTTATATTCTGAAAGAAACTTTCTGAACTTTGGATAACCGATATCAGAGTTTCAAATTGAAAAAACAGAGCGGTACCGCACCGTAGTTTACCATGTTCAAATCTGGACTGCAATTGTTTCTCTTTTATTTCGATTATTTTGTGGTCAGCACTAATTGCAACTAGCAGGATAGACGCTCACAATCGCAGTATGCTTTCTAGTATTTGGACGTCAATCATAGCAACTGAATGTTGCAATAGTTAATATCTATTTTTATTATTATTATTATTTAATGAGTAAAGATCATTGCGTGATGCAAAAAGTAAGGATTCAATACAGGATCCTGTATAGACGCCTATAATAAATAAGAAAAATATGATTGCATATTAAGAAAAACAGGATAGCAACTTCTTTAAAAAGTGGCGCAGTGGGTGATGTATTATTTCCTTCAACTTATTATACCTGAATGACCCAATGACGGCACGAGTAACCAATGAGATGGGCAAGTTTGCTCCCTCCTTCCCCTCAAGGTTCCCCGTAAATGTTTAGAATAAGTAAAAAGCGGGCTTGTAATCTGGGTAAATGCCCTCACTTTCTTTTTCTTTTGTTTCGCTGACCCTTTTCGACCCCACTCTGGCTATAAACCTGATCATCTGCTTCTAAAATTTCTACCTTTGTAGCTTCTACGCACATTGTTAAAGGTCTGCAGGCACGCCTACTTAAAAGAAGACAACTGAAGATACTTTGCGAATAAAGTATATAGATGTAAAACAATAATAATAATGGTTATAAGGAATTCAAACAGGTTGTTACTTTTCATTATTTGTAGGTACCAGTACCGCATTCTTTTTTTTTTTTTTTTTTTTTGTAATGTGAGTTTACACACGAGCACAATTCCAATATAAAAGTGGTACAGTAAATACCTAAAGAACCATCTTTCAAATAACAAACGCACTCCCAGACACGAGCCCTTCTCTTGTAAACGTACGTATATCTGTTGAATATCTTTAAGCAATAATTTACATTAAAAGAGAATCGTTAGCAATAAGTCTAGGAAGGCGAGAAATACCACGTACTTCACTTCAGTCCTTCAATCAGCTTATTATCTACATGAATTTCCTATCCGCAGGCGTGCCGGATAAATGTTGCATGCAATTATCTTTTATCGTTTTCCTTTCCTCTCAAATTGTTGAAAATATTATTCAATCAACTGGTTCCTTTCCCTCTGTTACGAAAAACGTTACAACACTGTTCTGTCTAAATTCTACTCAATCTAATTGTTTTTTATTCAATTCTAAAAATTTTCAGCTGTTACATTAATATTTAGTTGAATGCGTAACATACCAAACCTTTATAACATTGCGTATTCCTGTATCTAAGAATGTAGTTGTTTATATAACCCTATAACAATAAAGCCGAGCATTTGCCTATTCATATTCAATCTATTAACATAAAAGCCTCAAGTTGGTTGGAGCTTGGTCGTGTATATTAAACGATGACTCCGAATCAGACATCTGAATTGGTCCGGACTATATGCACCCATATCGTATACACCCGAACACACCACGTAAAATATAAACTATCCGAAACCGGGCATTGGATCACGTTATTTATGATATAAGTCTGATCCAAGAAAGTATTTCCCAGGATTTTCCAGGTTTGAGTCAATGATATTCACGAAGAAATTGTTAATCCTCAGTCAGGGACAGTCAAAACAGTGTTTAGAAGGCGAGACCTCCAAACTGCAAGCAAGCTATTCATCTGATTAACCATTGTTTCAGTATACAAACTCTAGAGTGGAATATTAAAGCAAGAATAATACTTCTTCGTCATTTAACTACGTTAAACCAAGCAAGTGCCGGGATGGTACCTGCAAACTTGGTCTTGGCCGACTACCTTCGAACATTTTCTCTCCAACCTATCCAGGCTGAGCCTGAGATATATGAAGGTCATAAATAAATTTAATTCAGCTTAACTACGTTAAGTGGCACACACATGAGGCCGTGGTGGCTCAATGGTAGAGCGCTCACTCACGATCCCTGCTTGTGCCATGTAAGCTTTGTGGTGGACAAACACCGTGTGCGTGGGTTTTCTCGGTGTTCTCCCACTTTCTTTATTTCAGCGATCATCCCATCATTATCCATCAGACCTGAGCCAAAGTTGCCTAAAGGACTTAAAAATTAAATTCAAATTTAATTGTCATACACAATTTCTAGTGGACACATACGGTTCGATTTCAACTAATCAACGGATTTCCTAAACATCACTAACTACGATACCCTCAGGGTTTACTAGGCTTGAATTGAAGCCGTACGCTTCAAGGCCTAGAAACTTAAGACAAACTAAAAAGTTAATTGACTGATTAAATGAGTTTAAGTTTCTCTTATTTAGTCATTTCTAGTGTAGTGTGTGCTGATGGATGACGTTCCTCGGCGAGCACTCGTCCGTAAAAGATATCAGCCACAACCTTTGTCTATGTACCATGCACGCATTTGTCTGGCGAAACTGAACGAAACCCAAGCAAATTTCAGCTTGGGTCGTTGGCAACAGGACTCGAAACTACGGGCCTCCCCAGAGCTGATTAAAGCTTCTTGTACGAAGATGTCCCTAGCATCACGAATGAAATCGGATTTTCTCCATACTTGTTAAGATTTTTTTCTGAGTGGCATAAACAAATAAATTACTTCTATTGATTAACACAGTTCTATTGAATAAGGGAATTAATTGGTTACTGATGCCTAGCGACATAAACACACGAAACAAATGACTTGTACCATAATTTATCCTCTTGGAATTTACATTATTCTCACCTTTCTATTCTACTAAATATATTTTAGGCGAATAGGGGTACTCGGAACTGTCAAACGTAATCGGATAACCTATTTGCACTTCAAGCGCTGATCACCACTGAGAACAGATCCCAGAACTCTTCAAGTGTATTTAGCATAACCACTCAGTCCTTAATTTACACAACCTGTGGACATGTCTTAATTTGCTATGTTGCCAGAGGAGATTTCTTGAAACATATTCATTTACTTAAGACAGAAAATGGAGTATTTGGAAAATAGAAGGAAATTTACGATAGCACTTGCTGTCTACTCGGCAGACTTTCCAGGTCTTTTAAATTTAGCTGCAATTGTTCTTACGTCTACCCGATAATGTCAGTTCGGTCATTGCTCGAACAAAATCTAGTCCGTAACAAGCACGTCCAGTCGATCATTTCTTGCTGTTAGTGTTGACTTCGAGACCACGTCAGACAAAAGAGCAATGACCGTAGAATTAAAAGTGTTTTATTGTCTGAATTACACTTTTACACTCAATTCACCATATTTGTCAGGTACATAATATTTTCATAGAGAAAATATTACTCTTGAATTTTGGTCCCTTCTGATCAACTTCCCCTTTCACTTATTTTCTAAGTACGTAGTAAAGAAAACAAAATATACTTATTAGCAAAGACAAGCTCACTGCGGGATACGACTTTCGATTGTTTTCAGAATGCTTATCGCTTCATTGTTCAATGTCGTACGGAATGAACTTTACTTCCTTTTTATAAACCACGTGGTCCGAGGTCTCAGTCTGTATGTACTGGGCCAGGGCAATGACCCCTTGACGAGCATCTGAAAGTAAAACCTACACATTTGCGTTTTGCCCTTCTTCCGTAAATGATGTTTCTGACATTTTAAAGAGAGTTTAAAGTTTCGGACAAGTAGCGAAAGTGTTTTGTTGTTTTTATTTATTTTTAATTTAAAAAAAAAGTGGTTCAAAAACAACCAGTTACGTCATTTTTCAATCAGTACTACTGAGATGTGTTTTGACTTTTAATTGAACAGCTTCTTTATTAGTGGCAGGATTTGATACTAAAAAACAGACTCCAGTAACAGCGAATTATTTCCGTCAGGGTATCGAACCCGGTACCCGAATATTACAAATAATGATCTTGAAAAGTATGTGATTCGATTTTTCCTTATGAATTACAACTCTGGGGTTTTCAGTTATTTGAAAGGAAACAAACAACTGTCAGTCACCTCACTGGCAGATTTCAGCTCGAACATAATGGAGATTCCATCTATCAAGGAATCAAATTTAGAAACAAGACGCAATTATACATGATATAACCGCACAAATAAACAAAATCAAGTCAGACAATATAGAAATCTGTATTAGCTTTGCCAGGAGTCCGATTTAAAACACCCGGCCTCAGTTCCCTCTCTATTTATGCCAGTTCGACAAATCTAACGCCAAGATACCGTACACTCATATTCATGCAAAAGTGACGCTGGGCAATTTTTCAAAGTGGAAGTTGCTTAATTTGACAAAACATTACTAATATGGGTGGTATATGGAACGTTTATTTGAAATCTATATCGAATATTGGTTTAGTATTGCCATATTATACAATTTAGAACGTGTATCCATCGGGCATTTTTATGAAACTCAACGTACACATGAGAAACTTCTAATCTTTACTCTTCGTATATACCATACAACAAGTATGGGACATTACTATGCATCAATTACTATGAGAAACAAACAATATTTTCTGTTGCAATTGAATTCAAGCAACAAAACATAAATGACGAAAATGAACCTGTCTTTAAATATCTACAGAAGCGTATTTAGGGGCAAGAGTACGTGTGGTTCCGAACAATTTTAGGCGTAATTTTATAAATTTTACATACATTTAACACCTAAAACCTTCTTGGATTTCCCCGAAAGCTGTAGAGCTCTGACTCCGAAAAAACTTTTGCATTATTAACTTTCTGTGAAAAGTTTACTTGAATGCTTTACTTTTCCATTTAATGTACCGCTTTTCACGCTGATTTTCTAATTAGTAAGAAAAATTAATTGAAAGTAATTCTTTTAATCATGACTTTTTATTTGCCTAATCGAAAAGAAACAGGCTTAGTAGTAACGTCAGTCAAAAATAAAGACTGAAATACATAGATATTTTCACGTATTTCTACGAATTCCAAAGACGAATTTGTTCATATTTTGATTTTACAAATTCTTTCCGTCATTTATTTTTCTGGTATTTTCTGTTATTCCCCTGTAAAAAAAAAATCTTGTTAAAAAAGACACAGATTAATTTTCTTATCTTGCGCGGGGATACCTGTCATATGTTCACAAAACAGTGATATTGAACCACTTGCAATTCCCGACCCACTTTTAACGTTTTTTTTTAGGTACGTGGCTACGCAATCTATAGCAATAGGCAGAAAATAAAATTACGTATTATGTAGTCAGTGCCTACTTTGATTATTTTATTTGTCAGAGGGCAAAAGAAAAAAATATATCTACTTTATCACTTTTGTTCTAAAAAAAAAAAAAGAATTTAGGTAGCTTATGTTTACACATGCACACGCAAACACATAGCATACAAGATAGAATGACAACACTATAGACTGAGAAAAGGTGAATGACCGAACACACACACACTTACCATCTGTGAAGGAGAATAATTCGGCTGCCACTGTAGATCATTCGAGAGAAGAAAATGTTCATCTTGCTTCTATTTATATATATAAAAAAGTTCCCAATTACGATCCTGTTATGCACTTCAACAAATAATCCTAAATTATAATTATCTTTTGTCGTGTTCTTTCTGTTTATTTTTGTTTCTTACCCACTTCTCTCTGTTGTGCTGTGACCAGTCGTCTGCCAGCGCAGACTTCCGCCTTCTTTTAAGGTCCCGGAAACCTTGGCCAAGGCCCTCTACATTCAATCTCCATTCCTTTCAGAAAAAGCAGGTATACGTCCGTTTCAAAATAAACAGAAAGATTAGTCCGAGAGACGTTGTTATTCACGGATTACTTTTTTTTTCTTCTTTCGCTTCATCACAGTCACGTGACTTCGGTTTGTGTCTTCTGGTCCTTATTCACGTGTGTCTTCCAAATCTGTTACAGATTTCTTTCGAAATGGATGATGGTAAGTCAAAACATGAATTTACTGGTAAAAGCATTAAAACAGTTATTTAATAAAGTCCTGTTGGATCTAAATGTTTAGGACCCATTTTGGATGTTGAGATTCAAGTACCTCCGAAACACAAACACAAGATGATGTTCAATACAGCCCTGTAGGATCCAAACTTTTAGAACCCATGGTGGATTTTCTATTTTAAAACAATAAACAACAAAAAATAACTAAAGAAAAATTAAATCGATTCCTTGAATGTTTCTTTTGCCCAGAACTGAAAGGACAAGCGTAAGCACGCGTACTGTATTAAATATATCTTCTCAGACAACTATCACAGCTCCACGAAAGCAAAGAACTTGTAGACAAATAGTAAACAATTGAAGCCAAGTCATGGTGCCTGTAGCATATAAATGGTGATAAAACAAAATATGAGTTCACGAAAAATTCCTGCCGTAAAATTTTGTGTCACACACAACAAACACACGGCATAGACGATCGAATGACCCACACTTAAAGACACAAGTGGTAACTGCCAATTTAGGAAAGAGAGCGCAGGCTTAAGAAACTAATGTGCTTTTTCGGGAAGGTAAAACTTCTTCTTTAACAATCTCTTGAAAAGTATTCGCCGACGTCGCTCCCGTGAAGGCTAACAACACACATACACACTTGCGCGCAACACGATCTTACTCTGTCGAAGTCCAATCGCTGACTCCCTCATCCGCGGTCGCGCGCGTCCATTCAAAGTGGCGAAGCTGACTAAAGGCAGGGCCCCGGAAGCCAGCGCACTACACATGCTCAACGCCGTGCAGTCAAAGAAGTAGGTGTAGTAGGAGGGGAGGGTGGTTTTCACAAGTGGGAGGGCGATCAGAGTAAGAGCAAGTGTGCAATCGAGAGTAAAAGATTATAATAATATCCCTAAGGAAAGTGTAGGTCCAACGGTGCAGGTCACGCTAGGGGTGGAGCTCAGAAGAAGAACAAAACATATCCATCTTTTTATTCCTTGTTTTTTGTCCCCACGAAATGCGCTATTCGTGAATGATAATCACGGATTAGATTTGTAAACTGCGCCATGTCACCGTTATATGAAACATATCCCGTTATTTCCTAAAAGAAATTGTTCCCTTTCAAGTAGTCAACGAAAATGCTATTGGAAAACGAAGGGTTTGTAGGAGGAGCTAAAGGTGTTAGAGAGGTCTGTCATAGGCTGGCTGAGGTCACAGCAGGACAGGAAGACAAGTCTGAAAATAATAGGATTGTCTTCAACTCAAGGGTTATCATGAAAAGTGGATTCTTCTCTGTTCGTCTCCACGAAAAAGTTTCACTGAAGTGAAAGCAATTACTACGAATCAGTGCTATCTCTGTCTCTTCTGTTATGCTATTGCTAATTTAAATATCTTTCCCGTTCCCATGTTACATCGCAAGAAAAAGGTCGACAGAATTGTAAATAGGAAATGAGAAGAAATAGTAACAAGGGAGCAGTAAAGACGAAAGTGGTAGACGGTAAAAGTTGACAGATATGGTTGGTTACTCCTGCAGTAATGGAGAAGTTGAATTCTGTTGTTAGAGACTAGGGCACGAAATCTTGCTGGGAATAGTTCGCTGGGGAGAGTATATTATATTGAATGTGAACACTTTTATTCTAACATTATTTTTTGTATGTGTACAGATGCAAATTTTTAAATTGGTATATGTATTTGAGTAGGTAGGCGTACTGTAACATACTGTCCAAATTTCATCCCCTTTCAACCTCGCAAGCCCCACTCATGAGCTACACAATCGTATTATTTTCATATACTCTTTCATCTTGAAAGTAGGAATACGTGATATTTCCACAAACCGCCGGATATTCATCTCTTGAATGTCTTTGAATTTCAATTTTATTCAAGGCCTTTTGGTATCTTCGGCTTAGGGCGGGATGGGTTAGGTAGAGGATCGGGAAGTTATCTGCCAGGGCTTTCCTTAAGATATCATCTCGACATTCGCTTGGTGAAACTGAGGAAAACCTCAGGCCATGTTTGCAAAGCAGAGATTCCTGGAATTCTGTATCACGGCTTCGGGTGTGGTGTGCCCCTACTTTGAGTATGGAATTTTGTACTAATGGAACGCGATCAAACTAAAGTGACCGGAGATCAAACGTGATCTAACAATGCTCTTTCGTTTGGCGTGTTTTCGGAACACAATCCACAATCAATGCAGCGTCAGGGGGAAGAGGAGGCTTGTGCCAACCCCCTCCTGTAGAAGCTGTTTGCTCACAATTATATTTTCAATAGCGATTTAACGAAAGTGTTCAAAGACGATCAAACTTTGGTTAAACATTTCATTTATTTTCAGAGCAGAAATTCTTGAAATGTTTTGTCCCGGCTCCATATGTCTCTACTTTAAATATCGAATTTTATATACCCTAATAATGGAAGGCGGCTCTTTCATTTCCCATATTTTTGGAATGATCCAATTTCATTGTTGTGGGGGGATGGTGCCATGTTACACCCCACTAGTAATTTTTGGCTTTCATTATTATTTTAAAGGCAATCAAACGATTCACATATTTTTGTTGCATAACTAACGCTTGGGGGAGCTAACCTTCCGCGCCTAAACGTCTATTATATCTAGGAATTATATTTATTATATCTATCTATTATATCTATTATATCTTCCTATAATTCAAAATATTTCTTCAGTTCTCTGGAGGATTATATTATTATATTGTAAACTTACGCCAAGTGAAGTAACTTCTAACCTTATGTCTTTAATTAATTCCTTGATGTGTCAGGGTTAAGATAACATACGAATGTGGCAATGAATACATAAATAAAAAAAAATCCCATCATTCGTCTGGTAAGGTTGCAGGAAAACAATGGCAGTAAGTTAGTATGAATGTCTGAAGATTTGAACCGCAGTCCTTCTGATTACATTACTTACCTGCAAAATAAAACAATAAATACCGTATTACCTGTCTGAAAAAGGACAAATGCAAAAAAAAACAAAAAAAAACGTGAAAAAGAACGTTTTTATTTTTTTTTAAATCACAGAAAAAAAACTTTTTTTTTTTTAATTTAAAAAAGCACTAGATGTGTGTGAATTTCGTATCATAGGATTTCAAAGTTTAATTTGGATGAGTTAAATTCTGAAGTCAGAAACTTTCAGTACCGAAATCCAAGATGGCAGCAGCTCAAAACGACTAGTACATTATGACAAATCATCCTAATTTCCAAAATGGCCGTAACCCGAAACTTCTGTGATAAAGTTGCTCAAAAGTTGCTCGGTCGTTTGATAAATGTTACATATAGGAGTTTTAAAGGCGCTGACGTCAATATTAAAACTGAATCCCCCCCCCC
>JAGDQP010002441.1:3686-22212 GCA_022664845.1 Lepisma saccharinum
TTAAGGTCATAGAATGAGGCATGCAGTAATTAATTTTTGTAAGAAGCTCCTCAGTGACTCTTAGACTTCTTGTGAGTACGAGTATGATGATCTACTTATTTCTGATTGATTGATTTTTTTAAATTTTATTTATTTATTCATTTATTATTATTATTATTATTATTATTATTTACATTTCATCTTTCTCTTACTTATCCTCTACTCTAATCATGCATGTCTTGTTTTATTTTCTAATTGGGTTAATGAATTTATGTACTTTGGGTCTGATGTTAAACTAAGTTTTGATATTACCTTAACTTCAATATATATATATATATATATATATATATATATATATATATATATATATATATATTCCCAAGTATTTGAATTCAAATAAAGCCACTTTAAACCCATAGAGTTACTCGCCTTAAAGTATGGTTTTTAATGTCGTCTTCTTAAGTATAGTTTCTTCAATATGAATTGAATGGGTTCGGAAGGGCTCTCGCTCCATCTTCAGGCCGTCGTTGAGATGTAATTCAAGTGTGTCTGTAGGTTTGTGTGTGTGTGTGTGTGTGAGAGAGAGAGAGAGAGAGAGAGAGAGAGAGAGAGAGAGAGAGAGAGATTAGGTTGTATGTGAATGTAAGGTCACAGAGTGAGGCAAATACTACGACCAGCCAATTTACTGAGGTACTCTTTTCTTAGATTTCAACATTTTATTCGAGATTAACTCATTTCGAATTTCAGCATATCTGTGTTGATCTGTACATTGTACATACAATATTTTTTATAATTCATAACCTTCATAATTCTTATACTCGAACAAGAATTTGTTGTAAATATGATCTAAATACATTTTACCTACACATGGTAGAAATTCGACAACAGTTCTTCCAATATGGCCGCAGCCGCTCAGCCTTTTTTTTTTAAACAAGTGTGGTGTGTAGCAACAGTGACAGCGGAATAATTTAAAACTAGTGGGTTTTACAATTGGACTGAAGTGTTTCTTTTAATAAATAATGCACTTCTTTCCACATACTTACATTTACATATTTATTAAACTTTAGAAACAATATCTCACTAAAAGCTACAGGCATACTTAAATTACATTTCTACGGCGGCCCGAAGGCGAAACCGTTCCGAAAGACCTAGCCAATTCATATTAAAGCAACTACTTAAGAGGATGACATTAAAAACCTTACTTTGAACAGTTTATGTTAAATTCAATTAAATTTGAGTTGATTTTATTTATTGTGTTTAGGCAACTTCAACTTAGTCGGGGAATTGCTAAAATAAACATACGTTTGTTTATTTCCAAGAAGAAAAGGAAACTTTAATAATACATGGGACGTGTGTCAGTAAAGTAACTGGCCATTCTCCGTCAAGAAGAATATGCAGAAAAATGTGTTTCGAAGTTGGGTTTTACATATATATGAATTCCTCATTTTTAACTCACTATTATTATTATTTTAAGAAGAGTATTGGTTAGTTTTCATGCAGAAAGGTAAATTGTGTATCCTAAATTTTGGATCTGATAGATCTCAACTAACTTTTCGTTGAAACTATTAAAAGCTATCAATCACACATTTAGGTTGTACTATTTGTTTGCTTGTTTGTTAGTGCACAATTTTCTCAACCACCTTCTGATAGGTTAATATTCTACCTTGTTTTCTTGTTTGAAATCCCTCGAAAACATACATTTTAGTTAGTACATAAATATTATTATTATTTTTTTTTTCATGTTCTATAATGACTTAAAGAAATAATATGCGCTTGGTATGCTGCTTTTAATTGATAAACAATTTTTGTTTGTTTGCAAGAAGAAAATGATATGAAAAGTACCTGGGAAAGTAGAAAAATAGATCTGGAAAACCTGAAAAAAACACACCTGGAATTTGAAAATCAACATCCAGTAGACACCGAGTAGAGGTCTTTCTTTTTTAAAAAAAGGTATGGGTGATAAACTCCTCACGCAAATTTCGCGACAAAGTTTAGTATTTCATTCATAGATGGCAATGAAAACATCAGTAATTGCATTCTGAGCAATGAAAGATTAATCTGATCGTAATTGTCAAAACAGTTCGTTAGACATTTTTTATAGTCATTTATTTAGTCATTACAAGTGCTTACTGCGGCTTTGGTTCCTTTTTTAATTCTTACTAATAATAAAGGTCATAACTTTAAATATTACTATGATAATAACTTTGTTAATAAAGCACACGTGACCTTTCACTTTACGCTTGATTTGTAACTTTATCCAAGCAAATAAAGTCACTGATAAGCCAAACTTTGAGGGAGGTTTGAACAAATAGTATGGACATCTCTACACGGTGCTACAGTGCCCTTGGAATAGCTTGACAATGGTCGCTTAAGCCGTTAAATCACTGCACTTCATGGAGTAGCATTAGCACTTAGCAGTATAGCTCTTAGAACATTTTTCTTGTTCTGTGTCCTTCCTGCCATTGAATATGCCTCACTTATCTGGTTGATGGCGAGTACACTAACAGATAAGTCCTTGAATGTCTTTGTACGAATACGTAAAAGTAGAACTCCGGAATTTACCAGCGATGCTAAAAAATCTGCGCGACGAAAATTAAAGAATTTGGAATTCTTATACAACATAATGTCAAAATTCTTCTCTGGACTGTCAATACAAAGAAAAATTTTAACGACCTCTAATATGGATCACTCTCGTGCAGAACCTCGGATTTTTTGTTTTATCGAAACACTTTACTAAAGACGCTTCAATGTAAATTATCTCAGAGGCGTTGCTCTTTAGTTGGCTTTCTTAATTGAGGTGGCCTACGTAAAACGAGCACATAGCCGTATGTTTTAACATTGCCTGTGTGAACTGTTTACGTAAACCTCCTCAATTAGTTCCAAAGAAAGACTAAAACATCTGGTATTTTTATATGAATATGGTTTTATTAATTTAGTTTGGCAGTAATGACTTAAGTGACTCATATATCCATCTTTACTCCGGAAACTCAAAAAATAAGAAATTGAAGCTCTAGCTTTATGTTGTTTACGAGACTACAGTAGAAACCAGTTTTGTCAAAAATGAACGTTCAACTGACTGACAATTTGCACTTTACTGGCTCATTAGACCAAGTTTCTTGGTAGAAAATCGCCAGTCTTTAATTTTAGACATGTATTAATGGAAATAAAACATACATAGTAATTTCAAATAAATTATATCCAAAATGTAGAGAATAATATTCTTTAAAGAACTGAAACAAGGACACATACAAATAATTATAATGCTAGTGATGGATGATTTGTTTCTCTATAAAAAAAATCAAAATTTCATATGAATTAAATAATGCTTAAAACTTCGGAATAAAATGTGAAAGCAACACGAATGTGAAGTTGAGAATTTATAAATAATGGGTTATTTACTGTGGTGATTTCGTGGCTTATACGAGAAAAGAAATGTATTGTCCCATTACAACTCGTCTCTTACGAACTGTTTAAAATCAACTATCTGATCTCATTGTTTTCTTCGTATTTAGTGTTAATTTAATTTAATTATTGTTTTGTTTGTTAATTAACCTGGTAACAAATGAATACATAAATATGCTTCACATTTCAAATAAAGATTAAATAAAACAATAAAGATAAATGTTCTTACAACTCAGTTAGAATTACAAAATAACGCTGTTCGTTAACATAACTCATTTTTATATTAAATAGTTTCGTTCTTTAATCCGCAGCATAATCTAAAGCAGTTGGGAATAGAGAAACGTCAAATATAATATCTAAGTGACATCAGCTGGGCAACGTCCAAAAGGGTTATTGGATTCTTGTCCCCAGATCCTATATAAATGGGTGCGCTGACTCAAAAACTAGAGCAAAAAAATGCTTTCGTCTTTTCAGTGAACCCATTGTAACTGGTATCTAGGAGTCACTGGAGCAGGCAGTGCCAGTCTGAAAGTTGCATCCCCTACTCTTGTCTATGTGCAGAGGTTACTATGGCAACGGCGTTGCGACACAAACCAACAATAAATTAACTTGGAACGTAGCGAGCGGGTGCTGGGTAATTTGGCGAACAATGTGACCGACGCAGATTTGGGATTCGGAGCCTCGAATCTCCAGGGAAAGGGCAAAGAGACTTGGCTACGAAATTGGCTAAAATACTCCCTCGTTTCCCTTAGCAGTGTCAACGATGCTTCTTGGCCAACTTCATTTAAGCAGACCTTTCATTGTTACGGTAATCAACGAATTGAAATTTCATTCAGTTCTCCAAACGACAAATGAAGCTAATGAAGGACAAGGAAAACAGTAGTCGTCGTTAACAAGAGGAAATACTTCGATAATTTCACATCCCTGTAAATATTAGCTTAACTTTATCATTTCTTGCTTGCTTTGCTGAATAATATATAACGGAATAATTATTGACAGTGGGCTTCCTAAAGTGGACAATGCGATACATTCTACAGGCCAATCAAGAATTGTGTACATCATGCATCTCAAGACAGCTACTTCAGAGGTTGTTACCGATCTATGGAAAAGAATTTTATGTACCTAGTTTCTTATGAAATCCGTCTCGCATCATCGCATTATGACCGGTGAGTGAATTCTAGATATATCGTTCTACACAGCAGGTTCCTCTGTAGGAGGCTGTAACGAAGTACAGTTATGTCAATTCGCGATTCCTTCTCCTGGCTTGTTTCCAGAATTCGTCAGCTGACGTGGCCTCTGTTTTCCATTGCTCTTCTCTGGACTTCAAAACAATGGAAATATATTGGGAGGAATCAGATGACGTCATAATATACTACTAAATAGTACGGCATGCATTTCAGTTTCTCTTTCCGTCCGGTGAAGGTAGAGCTGTGACTCAAACCGAGTATATTTCTTGAGGTTTGTCTTGCAGTAGTCAAATATTATTGACCTCTGTACCACAAAGTAGCGAAGTTTTAGAGCTGTAAATTGGGGTCAGATCATTACTTTGATAGTAGATAGAGTGAAATTTTCGCTTCCATGCACACGACTAGTAGATGTGAATGTAAAATTTCATGATTGTCATCGTAGCTACAAGCCGCAACTATCATGGAGTCCTTCAATTTTGGCTGATAGAAAATGACCCAGGATTTATTACAAGCGCTCAGATACACGTATGCTTAATCTGAAGTAACAATATACATCAATTTACCTGTGGTCAAATGGCACTCATAAAGTTTAGTTCTGGCATTTTGCAAGATGATGAAATTGCAGCTCGGCTTTTATGGCGCTTTTCGAGATACAAATCTCAGTTAATTAAGGTGTTAGCGATCTTCTAAAATGTTCAGAACTTCATTGCAGTTTCTCTTTGCGATTACAGATTAGTTGCAGTAATGAGAACCTTAACCTTCCGGAGCATGGTGGGGGTGCGGCTATTGACAAACAAGGCTATGGGATTGCCTTTTACCCTCATGATTTAGTCCCTCCCGATTGAAGATTTATTAACGTCTTAAATGAGCTGGTGACATAAGAACGGAATCGACAGTTTTTTGATAGAGTGGGCTCCGAACCACTTCGTTCATTATACCCCGGCGGGAATTGACCACGCACACAGAAAGCGAGCGCGCTAATCTCTCATCCACCCCGAAGTCTAGTCCCTTCCCAGCTTTTTCGTTTGGATTGAGCGCAAGGGATGTCTTTCTTTAAAACAGAAAATCAGAACCTATTACAAGAATGTTTGATAGTACAGTAATTAAAATTTGCATTGGAAAGCCCTGAAAAGCTTTCGGAAAAATGTTCTGTTTTCGTTACTATATGCCAGAAAGCGCCCTGTTCCCCTTAATGTAGTATATTATTGAAACTTTGTGTCACATAAAACGTGGACATAAAAGGCCAGAAGCATCTTTCTTCCGGTGTGGATACTTGGTAATGAATAAGGGTCATAGTGACATGAGCATTAAGCAAGGGGAATACATCCACTTTTACATATTTGAAAAAATCTTGTTAAAATAAATATCTAAGGAATTTTACCCAATATTTTTCTTGTCTACGGCTATGCTGACAAGTATGCATGGTTTATTTTATAATATCACCACTATTACTTTCGTTGTGTTACGGACTCTCCATTCGTAATTTTAGGTCGTCTGCTGGTGTCTTTTTAATGTTTATTTAACCAGACATAATTTAATCCAGTTTTATTTTAAATTACTTTTAAATGGTTCATCAATGTAGCGCACTTATACAAAAAATGTTAAATGTTTTGATGCAAAATTTCTGCATATGAAGTAATTTATAATATAATTGGGCTGTTTGTTTGAACCTTGATTGGACACTTTACAACCGTGTTTTGGCGCTGCATCATCTCCTAGGTCCACATTGCAGATACACATACTTTACTTTATTTCTGATGGTGTTTCTGTTACCAGATCTACAGACCTTTTTCATTGGCTACCTGATGTAGGTTATTCTAAAAAGCTGTACAATGAAGCAACTCTGAACGTTGATTTCTTCCTCTGGGAGCCTGTTTTCTAATTTTGTTATGTTAGCATATAACCAATGTCCTTGTTTGTAATTGTTTCCAAATCAAGAGTTTAATATTCCAGTGTAAAATGGTCTTTCGCCAATATCAGAGATTTTGTTTCATTAATGTGTATCGGAAATCGAATAGAAGTTAGTAGTGTAAGAGGTTTTACTGTAAATTGGCATTTGTCTGGTATAAAATTATGTAATTAACTCTCAGTATCATTATATGTTTGTTTTTCTAAACTATCAATGGGTTTCCATTTTTTATATTTTATAATCACGGCCATATTGAGAATTTATTTTAATAATGTTAAGCCTAAATATTGCTGAATTGATTGAGAGTTCGTAGACACACTGATGTTCAATTGTGTTACTATTCTCTGTGAGACAATGTATTAACGTCATACGTATGCATGTACTCAACATGTGTCTGTGGCTGTATTCTGACTGCCTTTTGTCATGCTGTGTAGAAGATTTGTCATGTGGTCATTGTTTGCTCAGTTTGACCAACAGTGCAGGGAATCTGGGTCCCCAGGGTATGAATATGTAGATGTTTTCATGTTGTTGCCTCCAACCATGTATTTCCACCCCACATATGCAGCACACACGCTTTATGTATAAATGTGTACACACACACACACGCTTCAGTAATTAACAAACTGCTTGTTTGCATTTATCTAGCTGCTGTGCAAAACTTATTAAATTGCCAGATATTTATGGCATACTGTACACAAAAGTACAATATGATTCCATTACACGTGTAAACAACATGAAATAGGTTAAAGATGTGGATATACAGAGAGAATGTAGTCGGAACTACGTACGATATAGACGGATATTAAGGAATTCACAGTTCTTATGAACTGAAATATGCAGTCAAATAAGGTAGGCGATGACAATTTCGCCATGGTAAGCCTTAATATATATATATATACTTGAACAAAATTAGCAGTTGGCTACTACGACTACGAAGAAGAAAAGTGGAGTTTTGCAAGCGGTGAAATTGCGAACATCATGTTTTCAAAATTGTTTGCATATATAAAATAGGAATATGTTGTGTGTTACACCCCATGTATGTTACTTTAACATTGATTTATGAACTAGAAACAGCTATTTGAGCAGTTATTATTGAAATATTTCAGTTAAATAATAATTTTCATTTGCATGAATTGGCAGAAGGTATGAAAATGAAGAAAACATTACTCATGAAAAATTACCTAGAAAAAATGTTGAAAAATCTTATTTTCTAAGTAGGTCTCAATACTTACTATTCGAGCTCAAAGTAATACCTCGCGCTTCAGCTAAAATAATTATTGTTAGTAATAATAAAAAAACGACCTTCGTTTCGCATGGCGATATTGCACGCACAAACACCTTTCAAAAACGTGGAGTGAACACCACTAACACCAACAACTCCCACAAAAACTACCTACTGTGTATGCTGCACACTACCTTCAACATTCCTGTGAACTACGTGGGAGGAGCGAATTATTAATAATTAAGAAATACACACTCACTCACCGCAGTAAAAATTAGAGGAACTGTGCGTTTTTCCTCACCACTGACTTCACCTCACATGTGTATTCTCAAGAATTGTGGGAGTATAAGGAAAAAATGCTTGGCCTAACATCATTACCAACTTTCGGCACTGCTTCAAATCAAAGAGAATAGAGGTGGGTGGCAGATTTGCAAACATAGAGGAATTACCGTAATATATATATATATATATATATATATATATATATATATATATATTACCGTCCGAAACGAGCTGGTGAGCTTCTAAGGACGGAACCTACACAGTTTTTAATAAAGTAGGCTACGAACCACTGCATTCAGTGGACGCCGGTGGAATTTGAACCTGTGACCACGCGCACAGAAAAAAAACCGAGCGCTCTAATCAGCTTTTAGAGGCAGATGTTGCTCTAGGGTGTAGTAGTTAATTAAGAACAAAAATTCTCATTCTTTAGCAACCAATTTATCTTCTTCCTAAAATCGATTTTTGGAAGTTTCTACACGAATAAACTTGAAGTTTTACACTGGCGATTTTTTCCCTATAACTAGGAAAGTTATGTTATGACCCAAGCAGCACAAGGATGACGGGCCGATATCGGCTTAATAACGCGGATATCGATCATGGTTAGCCATTCTGACTAAACATCGATCGACATTGTCGTGGTACGATATTTCGACATTCAAAGTTATTCCTGAAACATGAGAAACGTGGTGTAATTCATCCAAAAAAAAAAACGTGCAAAGAAAAAAAAACTTGGTAGATTAAAATATTATGTTTAGATATATCTGGTGTAGTAAAAAGTAATCCATTATTTTTGCATGACATTGAAGGCTTGACTTACCATAGTTAGAATGATCCGATTTAGGTCACATATGCGCCGTTTTGTTCGATAACGTGTTGCCATTTGGAAGGTAATATCATGATGCCTCTCTCACAGAAGCCCTTGTCCCTATTGGCAAAAAATTGGGACAGTCGATGTTCACAAGCCTCTCTTGGCGCGAATTTTGCACCAGCAAACGTGTTCGCCATGGACAGGAACAGATGGTAATCACTCGGTGCCAGGTCCGGACTATAAAGTGGATGCATAAGAACCTCCCAACCAAGCTCCCGGAGCTTCTGGCGAGTCACTATCGATGTGTGTGGCCTGGCGTTGTCCTGGTGGAATACAATGCCTCTCCTATTGGAAAGAGCTGGGCGATTGCTGCCTTCAGACGGTCCAATTGTTGACAGTATAGTTCCGAGTTAAGGGTTTGGCCGTAGGGGAGCAGCTCATAGTAGATAATTCCCTTCCAATCCCACCATTACACAGCAAAACCTTCCTGGCCGTCAATCCTGGCTTGGGCACCGTTTGCGCCGGCGCACCGCGCTTCGACCACGACTGTTTTCGCGTGACGTTGTCGTAAGTGATCCACTTTTCATCACCAGTCACCAACCGCTTCAGAAATGGGTCGCTTTTGTTGCGATTCAGCAGCGATTCGCAGATGGAAATTCGGTCCATGAGGTTTTTTTGCGTTAACTCGTGTGGCACCCATACATCAAGCCTCTTTGTGTATCCAGCCTTATGCAAATGGTTCCACACGGTTTTTTGTGCAATGTTTAGCTCTTGGGCAATCGAAACAGTGCTTACATGACGGTCGGACGCGACAATGTCCATGATTTTATCGACATTTTCGACACGTGGCCTTCCAGTGCGTGGTACATCTTTGACGTCAAAATTACCGGAACGGAATTGACGAAACCAAAATTGCGCGTGATTGGCTGTTACAGTATCAGGACCATAAACACTATTCACATTTGCAGCCGCCTGGCTTGCGTTTTCGCCTTTATCGAAGAAAAACTGTAAAATATAGCGTATTTTCTCTTTGCTAGTGTCCATTTTGACGCGCGCTCACACAACACTGAGTCAACTCATCACAATTATCTGAACATTGTTTGTAGTACGCAATTTCATCGTTTGAACGCCATCTCGTTGAACCCGATCGGACTTATACAACGCGAGATACAGATCACTGAAGCCATCTATTGGCAAAATAATGGATTACTTTTTACTACACCAGATATATTGCTGTTTCAAGATGTGATTGCGGGATATCGAACGACACTAGCTGATGTTCGGAAGAGCGTCGTGTGTGTTCGAGAAAGCCCATGTAATTGAAAGAAAAATAACACGTGTTATACAAAAATAACGTGTGTGAAACTTCTAAATGTTCCCTGCTCAACGTCATTCTGTAATGAGAATACTCTCTGTGACTACATTCTATGTTTGAGTTGATGAAGTGCATATTCGACGTGTTATCCTTGAAGTATGACTCCGTAGCGTAGTGGCTAAAACGACGGACAAGGAATCACAAGGTTTCAAGTTGGAATCCAGCCGAAGATATGTACAAAAATTTTCAACTATAAATGAAGACTAAAAGATAAGATGCATAATTGAATAAAGACAGGATATAATCGAGATTAGGTTTTCCCTAAAACTACTTTAAAAATATACGTAATTCCGTTTGTTAAAACAGTAAATTTCTCTCAACGAGAGATAGTGCTTTTCTACAGCGCGGCGGTTAATATCGATACCAGTCGGCATCTGTATCGACAATATCAGCAAAATTATTTCCCATTCGATATTGATCGATATTGGATAACAAGATCGAGCGAAATCGCAAATCATGCGTTATTGATATTAGCCGATACTGATATGCTACTGGGGAAGAAAGACGAATTTTCAAAATACCAAATGATTAATTCTTGAAAGACATCCTTAATTTAGAAGAAAACTTCAGTCATTATTGAACCCATTAAGTACATGTTAACAGGAGTGGTATATAATTTAAGAATATTATCTGCATACTTACTTTCTAAAGGAAACCTTTTGTGGCAAACTGTAATTTTATTTTGCAGTACAGCAAAAGTCCTGGGAATTTACTTTGGCCGTGAATGAACCAATACACTGCAACAAACGGCTGTGTTAATCCAACCCTTTTCGGTGTCCCAGAGGGACTACGACTATTTGGTGTTAAATCAACACCGTTTCTTGTGTTATTTCGGTGATTCACTACTGTAATGGTGCTACTATGAGACCCTCCATTGCGTTGAATCAGCATTGACAACACATCCACTGTGTTGAATCACCGAAATCAACACTGTTTATTGGGTTTATGTAGCACAAAAAAAGTGGTCTTCCTGGGACACCGGAAAGTGTTGAATTAACACAACCACTTTTTCTCTGTGTACTTGACTCACAATAGACGTTTATGCATGTTACCGCAAATAAAGACTATAATAGTTGACCTCTTACAAGAGATAATAGTCATTCAAAGTAAGATGTTTATGCAGGTTGAAAAAATAATATTTTGCGCAGAGCAAGGTATAATATCCGTCAACTCAGAACAAACGGAAATGTTTAGACGTATTAGATTTCCACGGTCAACGAAGGCATCTGGTTCTCCTTTCCGAAGTAATGGTTATCCATCAAAACTTGAGTGTTCTCACAAAGCTATTGTTAACAAAGTTAAAAGGGTGAACCAAGAGACATTATTTAAAATGCCATTATTAATTCCTTGCCTTCTTCAAGAAAAAGAAAATTGTAGATATTGTTTTAATGGCTATTATTAGCAATTTTTTCTTCTTGAAAATAGGGGGTATGTTTCGGTAGGCCTGGCTCAAGATAAGAACTTTACGGAAATACATTGTCGACTGATGTTTAAATAAAGATCCATGACGTACATCCACAAAGATGTGCGTAGAGGTCAAACGTTTGGTTCATAAGAATAAGCATTTATAGTGTGATTTAAGTAGGAAAACACACGTTTATTTATAAAATGTTTGAAATAATGAAAAACAAATACACATCAGTGGATGTTTGGCAAATACGCTGTCTTTTAGGGGGTACGTTTGTCATGGCCTCCATCTTGAAGTCGGCCATTTTGCTTGATTTTTTTAATAGGAAGGGTGTCATGTAACATATCAATCTGTGGTAGAATTTTAGAAGAAATACATTAGTGAAGTCAGTTTGGCATTAATTTATTTTTGAGGACGATAATGAGATGTAATGAGATGTTACATTAGTATCCGTTCCGTAGTTGATTGAGAAGTCCAGAAATGCTCTGTTCTTTTTGAGAAAATGCAAGAAATGAAAACCCAGTGCACAAGTAACGAGTACTGTGTAGATGGTTCCCAATACGAATTACTTGTCCATTGGGTTTTCATTTCTTGCATTGTTTAAAAAGTAGCAGAGTATTTCTGAACTTTCCAATCAACTACGCATACTAATGTCACATCTCATTATCTCTGTCAAAAATAAATTTATGGCAAAACTACTTCACTAATGTATTTCTGGTAAAGTTCTAGCACAGATTGCTATGTTTCATGACCTCGTTCCTATTTAAATACTCAAGCAAGATTCAAGATTGCTGACTTCAAGATGGCGGCCATGACGGTTGTTTTCCATTATTACAAACATTTTATAAATAAAATGTTTTTTCCTACTTTCATTACACTATAAACGCTTATTCTTATGAACCAAACTTTTGTCTACTGTGTCTGTCTTTGCGGACGAAAGCACATTTAATCATGCTTTCTGGTGGTTTCCTGATATACCCTACTTCTCTACTAAGTTTGGATAAGAAAGCACTTTGAAGCATCGATAGGTTTACTTGCAAGGTGGGAACAGGTTGTAGCTTCCAACGGACACTACTTTGACTAGAATACCATTCACCGTTCTGTGGTAATAAATGTGAGTTTGTGTGGCAAAAAACAGTGAAAATTAATTCAAGCACACAATAGCTTTGTTAATTCAACACTGTGGATGCCCCAGGGTGACCACCACCTTTTTGCGTTAATTCAACAGAAGAATGGTGTTGATTTCGATGATTAAACACAGTGGAGGGTATCATACTACCACTATCACAGTGTTGAATCAACAATGACAACACAACTATTGTGTTGAATGATCGAAATCAACACCGTTTGTTGTGATGTTGTAACACAAAATGGTGGTCGCCCTGGGACACCGAAAAGTGTTGAATTAACACAGCCCTTTCTTGTGCAGTGTTGCTATCTTCACAGATGGTCGTGATCTATGAAGGGAATAAACAGAAACTGGTGCTTCGGTATATTTCTTAATAACACAGCGCAGCAGTATTCAGGTAACGTTGTGTAGCCTTTATAGATTTTTGTATGTTGAATTCATGTCTGACCTCAAACATCACGTAGCATTTTCCTGTTATATTACTTCTAATTATTCAGAATTATTAAATGACTTAATTTCTGTTTTTTGGCTTTGTGGTGTAGCAGTATTGCAAACAGAGCATGGATAAGAACAATCTTGCATATTGAGTTGTGTGTGTTTGAGGTTAACCGCAGTTTCTCATAGTGTTGCATCAGTGTCGCCTAAAGTGGACAAACCTCATTTTGCTGTTGTGGTGTTTCCTTGTCCTTGGTCGATCCTCGAAACGTTTTTATCTCCTCTCTTCATATAATACTAGATTTGAGTACAAACTTTGTCAAAGCAAAGAAGGAAGATAGAGGATTATATACAGGGTAAGTTCTCAAAGCTAAGTGATGCTATATGAAAGGGGGAATTTTTGTAGGTCTGCAAATCAGAAAATCATTCAGTGTTTCGGATCCTTATATTCACACAAGGAACTTCTAGTTTGGAAGATTTTCTTAGGTGTGGTTGCAAATCCAAACGAAGAGAAACTACCAGGTTTTGCTGAAGAATCTCCAGAGAAGAATATGATTTGCAAATGCTATTAAAAATATACTTTCCACGTGTACTTTTGGATGTTTTTGCAGAGAAGTTAGATGGTGCAAGTGAAAATAGACACGCTACATATTTGTTTCTTTGTATTTCTTCTTCCAGAGTTCTCAAGTAAATATTATTTCACAATATTAAATAGAGTTTCATTTATTTTCCTGATCACTGTATTTTGTGACGTCACACCCGCATCTTGCGCGATGCGCATTGTTTTTTATAAATATCTTTGGCCACTTATGTTCCCCCCCCCCCCCCCAATCATTTAGATAAATTCGTCTTTCGGATTTGTCAGTATTTTCTGTAATAATAATTTTCATGCTGACTGTTTTGCTATGTATGAAGGTCTGGTATATGAAATTATTTATACATTCAAAAGTGTTTATCTAAATTTTATTTTAAACAAAATGACAAAAGCCAAAGACTTTCTATATCTCAAGAAACAACATCTAAAGGACATTTAAATATAATAATAATTATTTTAATTGTACTTTGAAATACATCTAGTTTGACTATGAGGTCTATGTTTGGAGAGACGAACGAGTACGAATGTTGACGAAAAAATGTATATTTAAGCAATATTGACACTTATTCTTGAGCTCCGGCCCAAACAGTTCCCTTAAACCAGGGGGCTGTAATTAAGAGGTTCTTGCTATTCCTTCTGTTTCTTTGCATGCTTTTTCCTTTTGCATACACAGTCCTATACATACGCAGCGGCACACTTCAAACAGTGGACTGCTACTACATTCATATATATTGTAGTAAATTTTGATGTGTATCCGAAATGTATATCAGGTGTATCCGGGTTGCTCAGTCCGTACTACTAAATCTTGCATTAAAGTTTAAATCTAAATCCTACATCCATAGCCGGAATAATAGTAAGATTAAACAGCCTCATAAGAGAATACATAATGGTACGTTCGGGCAAGGTATAATTTGTGTGCTTGGATGTCTGTGTTATGATTTAAACGTTGTATATGCACGGCCAGTTTGTTGTATATTGAAAGAAGTAAAATCCATCGTAATACAAAATTTACGTGCTACAGTTTTTCTATGGACAAATTTGTAATCATCCCCCGAAATAAATTTAATTGTAATATTAATTTTAATTTTTAAGACCAATAGGCAACTTTGGCTCAGGCCGAATGGATAATGATGGGAGAATTGGTAGAACGAAGAAAGTGGGAGAACCCCGAGAAAACCGACGCACATGGTAAAAAACTTTCGTAAACTTTATTTTTATATGAACCAGTCTAGTAACTTTGGACTTCGGCCCATCACGATTCACCTTGAGCTGTTAAAATCCACACCCATGCCCCTGCCGGGACTCGAATCCTGGACCTTCGAACCGATGGCCTACCGCCGCAGACCGCTCGGCCACCCGACCGGCCCACGCAGATGGTGTTTGTCCACCACAAAGCCCACATGGCACGAGCAAGGATAGGACCGACGATCGCAAACACCAGAGGTGAACCGTTCTACCATTGAGCCACCGCACCTGGAAATGAGTAAAGAATTGTAAAAATTCTTTGTTACCGTAAAAAAGTTTGTTTTTTTTTTAAGTTGCTTATTGTAAGGTAGAAACTATGTATAAGTACTGTAAGGTATCTCAGGAACTGCAAGGTGTAGAGAAATGCTTGAGGTCTTGTTGGAAAGGTCTTGACTAGACTAGCTCTGCGCAGCCAGAACTGTCTTGATTAGTGCAATAGTTCAGTGTTGCCAACTCCTATCTTGTAATAATAATTGTTCAAATTGCTTCCATTCAGTCAAACTTGGCATGAACATTATTCGACATAATACAAGAGCACTGAGGTCGCCTACGTACCTAAGCAACCAACTTCGCAGTGTTGTCAACCTATTTTCTATAAATTATCTTTTCTTCGAAATTGCTTCCATTATTTGACACAATAGCAACGTACCAGTCCCCAGGAATCCCGTTTTCAGTGTAACCAACCCATGTTGTTCAAAATATACCCCCTTGAATCCTAAGGTGTATAGACATGCCTGAGGTGTCGTTAGACTAGTTCAAAGCCGCCAGAACAGTCTTGATTGGTGCAGTTGTTCAGTGTTGCAAATCATTTTTTAAAGAAAATAATCAATTATTGAACTTGTTTGTATTAAATTCGACTTACATGTTAGCTGCGCCAAACTTGGCATAAACGTTATTCGACACAATAGAAAAGTTCTGTAAGTTTTCGCCTACCTTAATACTGCAGTTGTCAGTGTTGCCAGTTTATTTTATAAAATTTAATGCTTACATGGCTAAAATACTAACAAGGTACCGAAGCCTTCGCGATTGTTAGTCGAATCACAGCTCCAACTTGTTTAATCACTTAAATCTTCTGCTTTTAAGATTTTAGGTTACAAATAGGACAGCTCTGTTATAATGGAATCATTAAAAGTTCTTTTTTTTTCATGGCATGAAAAGAGCGACTTGCAAGAAGTTCCTTTTTTCGTCGCCAAAAAGCAGATTTTTCGAGAGCATTAGTAACCTAACGTTAGTTTTGAGAACTCGTTCATCATTTGCAGACAAACAGATAAATCTACGATATTTAATTATAAATTCTCGTTTTTTAGTGGACAGACGATACTTAATGTTCATACGACGGCTAAGATTGGCAGGCCATGTAGCTCGGTTGAGGGAAAAACGAAGAGTATATTCCATCGTAGTTGGAACGTCGGAGAGAAATAGGCCGTTGGGAAGACCGAGACATCGGTGGGATGACAATATTAGAATGGAGCTTCGAGGGGTAGATGTTAATTATGAAAACTGTGTTGACGTTGCCCAGGATAGAATAGCGAGTATTTGTTACTGTGGCGATGAACTTTAGAGTTACGCAAGCCATAGAGTGAGTTAGTTATTAACCCTAGTGCTGCTTCGTATAAAAATTAGACCAACATATTCACTTTTGAAAAGAAAATTTCTACTATTTTTATTGAATTCCGCAATTTTCAGACCAAAACAGTGTTAACGGGATAAAGAAATTAGTCAGGAAACAGCTCTATATCAAATGCCTCCTTCTGATAGCAAACACTTACCTAGACTGTTCTCAGATTAATAAAAATAAAAAAAATCCCCTTGACACACATATCTTCGTTGAAGCTTACGCAAATGTAAAATTACTGTTTAGGCACTTAAAATCAGCTACG
Organism: Lepisma saccharinum; assembly: GCA_022664845.1. Lineage (NCBI taxonomy): Eukaryota > Metazoa > Arthropoda > Insecta > Zygentoma > Lepismatidae > Lepisma > Lepisma saccharinum. The sequence goes on from JAGDQP010002441.1 coordinate 20,543, forward strand.
AAAGATTAGTTGAAAATAAATGCTGGTTGATTCTTGAAGAAGGCCGTTCTTCAATAATTTTTGCTTTTCAAAATATAGGGCATGTGAGTGCAATTAATTGTACGAGAAACAGGATATGCATGAATACCACCAGAGAGAGAGAGAGAGAGAGAGAGCTTGTGATGTGACGGAGAGAAATGGGTCAGTGTGCCGGCCGGGATGCTGATGAGGAAGCGTCTGCTGTAGCTTCAATTCTTGCGGGCGTACTCGACTGGAATTGTCGACGAGATCAGGACAAGAGAATAAAAGGCTCTCACACTGATTTATGGGGTATTATAATAGCTTTCAAGTGTGTTTCTTTTTTATTACGCTTCACAAATGCCTGACGTAATGGTGTCTTGTCCTGTCCAAACCCTAAAATTAAAAGTAACGTGAGAGATACGATGAATTGTTGTGAAGTGGAATAGAAGGACATATTTTATCATAGATATGTCATTAGTATTTAAGATCAAGTTTTGTGTTCATGATTATTAATTGTGTTAGAATGCTATATTGCGAAGGTTGAGAGAAAGTTATTTAAAAAATGCGGGTCACGTTCTCAACAGTATTTTGATTGCAGACCAATTGTTTGTACTATTTGATTAGGTGTTTTTTATAAGCTCAGTGATTATGGTTATTTCCTTCAGACGTTAAGCAGTACAATGTGGAACAAGGGACATGGAAACGAGAGATCTCCTGTCGCTGGAAGCCGTGTCTCAATTTATTTTTATTAAACTTTTATTTAAACTTATTACAAGTGACGATTTTTTTTAAGGTGCACTTCCTTTACATTCTATAAAATAAGGGTTTGACTTAAAAAGCATGAGATCAACTTGGATTATTACATAAAACCTTAGGTAATATTATTGAAATCACCAAAATATGGCTTTTATAACTAACCAAAAATAAACCAAGGTACACATTGAAATCTTTTAAACATATCATAAACGTGTAGTTATTTATTTATTTATTTTTTTACAAATAACCTTGTGTATGGTACATGTTGAAATTAAGAAAGAAAAATTGACAGCCGCCATGACCCGGATCTCCCATTTGCCGGCTAGGTATGCTATCCTTTACACTACCATAACAGATCTGTGTATATAGGACGTTCCTCTAGCCTCGATACTCATCCAGCAACTCATTGCTGGATACGAGGCCTAGATCCTCCACTACAGGCGGGACCTTCGAGTCGTTTTCCTAACGCCTTAGATCGCTCGGCTAGCCGGTCGGCGACTCGAACCCGGATCTCCCAGTTGCGTGTTCTGGGAAGAACTAGGAGGAACTGGCATGTCCGAGATCGAGTAGGTATAGAGATAGAAAACAAAAAAAAAAAACAAAAATAATAATAATAATAATAATAATATTTAAACACTAACACCGAAAATTTATAAATCTGCGGGAAGTGGACTGAAAACTAATTTTAGCAATAACAAAGCAAAAGTATTGTCTATTTTTAAATCGCAAATTTAACCTTTGTCGCGAGAAACTCTTCAAATTTCAACGTAATGGTGCGAATACTATAAAAGGGTTCTCTTGCGAACTGTCTAAAGTGCCAATAAATAAATAAAAAGTAAAAAAAAAATCGTTGCTTAAAGATAGCATAATAATTGGATTAATTTGTATTTCTAAGGAAAAAAATTTTTTTATTT
>JAGDQP010002441.1:22312-35766 GCA_022664845.1 Lepisma saccharinum
TATATATATATATTCATTTAAAAAACAGTCTTGGCCAATGGAGGCTAAAGAGTGAAATCACCTTAAGGAAAGAGGATAATTAAAAGCTCTACTGCTATTTTAATCTGACTCCTGTTCCCTACTTCAGTTTCATTTTTCTTTTATTCTTGTTTCTAGTTAATTCCATATGCACAGTGGAGATATATTCGAAGAGATAGCGTCGCGATAGGAAGTTCTGAACAAATCACATTAACAGAGAGAACTCCTGCTGGAAAGGAAAATTATTGGCGATGAGGAAATAGATGAACGGTAGCTAAAGGCGAGAAAAGCTGAAAAAGAAACCTGCTTCTAAATATTTAGATTGAAGAGATACCGAAAACACAAGAACCCAATTTGCTAGAACCGGTTGAAAAGAATTAATTAAACTTAAATGAACGAAACTGAAATCATAGATTAAATTAGATGGTAGTTGGTTGAACAATGGAAGAGAGTGTGGAGAAATGTCGGTGCTTGTTTAACTGATGTGAGAGTTACTTATTACAAAACAAGAGCAGTCATTTTGTGGATTTGATAGATATGAATGATTTGCATTGGAAAACAGTTATTTCTACATTCACAACACAGTTGTTATTTCCTGGATGCTAATTTCTTTTACATGTTATTTATGGCCTTTAGGCACTTAAGCCTCAGCCCGGGATCGGGGAGAGGAAAGGCATCGGCCAGGGCCTAAGTTGAAGGTGCCATCCTGACATTTGCCTGGCATGACTGAGGGAAAACTCTGGAAAACCTCAGTCAGGAGGTCGGCTACTGGAATTGAACCCACAACCTCTCGAATGCTACGCCGATTATAATAAAGTCTATAATAATAATAATTGTGTGAAATAATAATAAAAAGAACTTTATTTGCCCACTTGAAGGCATGCATAACAAAAATCATACTTAACATAAAACGAATTATTAGTTTATTGAAAATGTAGCGAAAAATTTGCAGTCGACAGAATACGTAATGAGAAAGTAATATATTTGCTATTACTTGAAAACATGTGGAACTGTAATCTCTTCGATAGGGGTACGAAGCAGAATTAGATAGATTACGTAAAATTGATTTGACAGAAAATGGCTCTTAGCCACTTTTGATTTGATATATAGAAATTGACTTAATGTAGAAACTATTAAAAAATGCCTCTATTAACCCTCAGATTCGAAGTTTGGCTACGTAACAGCGCCTGCCATTTCATTTAGAAAATGCTGAAATCTTATTTTCGAATGACAGATTTTAAAATTCTCTCATGTTAATGCTGTACATTCCAATTATTTCCTTTGCTAATATGTGTCAAATGTGCGTAGAATAATTAACTCGTTCTTATTTATAGTAATTATTTTGTGATTATATTTGTTGTAATTTCGCGAAGTGTGGCGTAATACTGCAGGGGATACAGTATCATAAGTTTCACGGAGTCTGCGCTTTGCAACATGTTGGGAAACACGTGAACAGGTGAATTTAAAACGCATAACATGATACACAAGTTAGGTATGAAAATAGCTCAGCGATCGTAGCTCAGTTGGCTTAGCAATCGGAAGGTCCTAGGAACGATCCCAGCGGTCGCCCATCCTGACTGAGTTTTTGTCAGAGTTTTTCCTCAGTCATACCAGGCATTTGACGGGACGGCACCTACAAACTAGCCTCTGACCGACTACCTTCCAATATGTTCTCCCCTACCCTATTCCGGCCTGAGCCTGACATACCGAAAGGCCATTCAAATATGTGCTGAGTTCAGATAATTAAAATGTGTTTACAATACGTTTATCTTGAAACGCAGAATATGGTGCACAGAAAGTGTTTCATATTGCTCCTTGAATCAGACAATGCAGCTTGGGCTGTTTGTGTTAACAAAAATATTCTTCCGCGGTGTTTGAATTGAGAAAATATGTTCTATTACTTTCTTTTTTAAAAAAATAATAAAAATGTAGCATTGTCAATTGCTTTCCATTCTCTGGCTGTAAACGAGGATTTAAGTATATCCCGAATACGGAACGTTTCTAACAGATTCCATTTTCTTTTTCATCTTTTTAGTACCTAGGTTATACTTTTTCTCCTGCTAATTTATTTTGTTTCGCCATTGATGTTCTTCTGGAGAAGTAGAATGCAACGAATGTGTATTGAATGCTTTTCTGTTAGCCTTTTTTTTTTCTGATTAAAAATAAATATAAATTTATATTATTCTTCAGTAATGTTATTTAGTTTTATTTCAATTCACAAGTGAATATACAGTCTCGATGTAATTGTAATTCTGTTTGGTGCACAGGAGTAGAAAACGTAATTGAAGGGTGCACGGGAGAAACCAACGAAGTCCAAAAACTGGATTCTCAAGAAGGAAGCAAAATAAACTTAAAATCTCTATGTTTTTTCCATTTTTCTCGGCATCTTGAATTGTCAACAGATTCTGACAGTTGGAGGAGGGGGTTGGCCCCGTTAAACCCCGTGGTTGCCGATATAACAAATACAGGTCTCTCTATTTTGTCTCTAGTGTCCACTGTATAAATTTCATTCAAATCGGCGTGTTACATCTGGACACCCTTCCTTGTAAGTTCACTTAGCCTATTTACGACTTGCCACATTTAAATCACCTAATACAGCAAGAAAATGCCGTTGTAATCTCATTTTCACAGTTTTTGAACTATGTTGGTTTTCCCGTGTATTCTTAAAAAAAACTTAGCTCAATGGTACGCGAGTTTAAGATTCATGAGCTCGTCAGTTTATTTATTTGCACGTCTAATAAGAGTCATTATTGTTAAACTAGTTCTCTTCTAACAAGTGATGAGCCAGATCAAAAAATTAGAATTTAAAAATAGAAGTTTATTTATTAGGTCTTCCATGTTTTCTTTCATTCCAATGGATACGTTTTAACTTGTTAGCAGTAAACTGAATGTCGGTTTATTTTTCTCTCAAGTCAAGAGAGCCACAGTTTTTTCGTTTTTAAAGATCAAAATCTTTTCTATTTCTTTTTCTTTAAATAGATTTCATTAAATCGTTTTACTTCTGTCATTACAAAGTCTTTGTAACTAAACAAGTTTTAAAACTGGGTCAGTCACTTGAAATACGACAGTGCAGTTCCATTTTATGCATTTCTGCATTTTGTACAAGTTCTAAAAGATTCCTTAAAGTAATATCCTGTAAATTGAGATTACTGCAGAAGAACAATTTTAACTATGAGAACAATAGCTATCACACACACACTAACACATTCTTTGTATTAAATCCACTATAAAGTATCTTCTTGGTCTGTCCTTGAAGTTACCAACTTCGCCACTTAATGAGTCAAGGTGGCTCATAAAGCGGCGAAATTGCTCGTAGCCACCAACATAAACTTTCCTAATGTATAACGTATGTGGCTGTAAAATGAAAAATAATTGAATAGTTGCCGGCTGCTTGTTGAAGTATGCATTGGAATTAATAGGTACTGCATCTGGTTAAAACCATAATGACATTTTGTTTTCAGATATTCACTCAGGTTACAGTTTTTTTTTTTTTCACCCTCTCTTTTGTAGAATGGATATGTCGTTTAATGTGTGAAAAAAAGATATACTACTGAGTATCTCGTGTATGATAAAGATACAATTATTTATATGAGTGGTAACAGGATTATGGCTTACGCCCGTCCCGATCAGGTGTACGAGCTGGGTTTATATTTATTAATTACTGTGGGTTTCTAATAATGAAAGTTTTTCTCTGGTAGTTCTGATACGTTAATTAAAGGGGAATACAAATTTCTACTCAGGTTGTACGAAATACAGCCCTTGGAACATGTCGCAGCGACGAATTTCAGTAATTTTGATGTATTTTCGTAATCTTCGGCGAACAGTCTTTTGGATTACGGACTTGTGTAGTTTCGGCTAGGACCTTTGTTTACATACCATTCCGGCATTCATCTGGTGAAACAGGATACCCCAAGTAAACCTCAGGATATCTGGCAGCAGAACTTTCCCATTCCCCAGTGCTGATTTGAAGTCCGTAAACTTACTTAGGGCACTATGAAGGCTGGATATTTTATTATTTTTAAAGTTGTATTTGGTATACTACATAAAAATATTTAATTCAATTTTTATATATTACAGTTTGAAGGTATATTAGAAACAATGCAGCAATCAACAGGTTGCGAACCATTGCTATAAATTTGAAAATTTTCATAGTTCATCCTTAACCTATACGCCAAAAGGGCAACCATGGGTTCGTAGAACTCCAAAGTAGTTATGGAAATACTATATTGCAATTTGAGACAGCTTATAGGCCTACAACATACAACATATAGACGAGATGACTGGAGAATGGAGGAGACCGCATAATGAAGAACTTCACGGTCTGTACGACTCAACCGATGTTGTAAGAATAATGAAATCGCGACGACTAAGATGAACAGGACATGTAGCTCGGATGGGAGAAAAACGAAGACTATATTAGATCTTGGTTGGAAAGCCGGATGTAAAGAGACCGATTCGAATACCGAGACGGCGTTGGGAGGACTAAAAGGGAATCTTCGAGAAGTAGGTGTTTGTGATGAAAACTGGCTTGATGTTGCGCAAGATACAATTCTTTGGCGAACGTTTGTTACTGCGGCGATGAACTTGCGAGTTCCGTAAGCCTTAGAGTTATGCCTTGTTTACATTACTTACATCTTACCATGGTTAATGTTAACCCAAGTTCATTTTAGTAATGTAAGCGGTAGTCACCGTTAACGCGGGTTTCAAATTTAACTAGCGTCAACTTACGACGGTTATCTTGTAACGTTAGTAAAAAACGGCTGTCTAAACGCGTTAGTCATTAAGCGGGGCTCACTTCGTGAGTTTATTTCTTTCTTCATCGAAATATATAGTATAATAGTGATGCGTATCACTTTTCAAATATAAAAGAATTATGGCAGACCTAATCTACAAAATGTGACGCTACAATTAATTCATTTGTGTTCATTTTTTATAATTTAATCCTCTCCCGTGTAACAAGCAGATTTTTTTACTCTACGGAGACGTCAACCTGTTTGTTTACAGACAATGGCAGAACAAGCACGATGACCAAGTTAAGTTCGGTAGTCTGAACGGAAGTTAGTTGTACCCATAATTTTTACCATCGTAAAATGTTAGTAATCTAAAAGAAGACTTAAAGTAAGTAAGTAATGTAGGCCTACTACTTTTTTTAAAAAAAAATATTAACATATTGTAGTGCATTGTGGCAGCATATATATTAATTCTTGCATCAAATGACATGTATGTAAACAAACATTCTTGGTTTATGTTTGCAAACATTCATAGTAAAGGCAGCGGGTAGGTACGCAGATTTGAACCCTACGGCCGACCGTCCAGACTCAGGTTTTCCAGGTGTTTTTTTTCTTCTTCTTCAGTTTCTCCAGGTGAATGCCTCACATAAGGCCCTGGCTTTTACCTTCCCATCCTCGCCTGAACCAAAGATGCCAGAAGGCCATAACATAAATAAACGTAAAATTCAAAGACGAATGACAAAGAAATTATTATCCCTATCTTCCAGAGTTGCTTCACAAATGGTGGATTGAATGCATGTTTATTTCTACTTGTGCAGAACAACATTCTTTGTGGGTTTGATAGAATGCTGCACGTGAACATCTGATTCACAGAGCATTCATGTGAAGGCTTTACGTTCCGATAGACCGAAAAGTTCAAACTGCAAAGACCCCATCGTGTAATCGTGAATCGAGAAGACTTGGATTCTATCAGTGTGTCAAAGTAAAAATGATCAAGGGCCAAGTTGAAAGGTTAGTTGGTGGAGCAGGCTTCACTCAGCATAGTAGAAATGCGTTGCATTCGGTTTAACTAAAAAAAGTTTCCCTACTACACTCAAATTAGAAAACAAAACCAGATTAATTTTAAAAAATCAGTCCTTCACTCTCCACTAATGTTTCTGTTCATGTTTTTCCTAGTTTTCTCGATATAGAAAAAAAGAAAAAGGATACTTTAGAAATGGAAAGTGGCAGAGGAACTTTGAAGTGTTCTCATACGCACGAGGTAAGCGGAAGAAAGGGCGAGTGAAAGTAACGTTATGGAGCGATAAAAGAGTTAACAACCGTAATTTATCTTAGTTATTAATTAATAAACGATATGGGAAGTGTCATTTCTTACATAGTTTCTGCCAGTGAAAGTTTTCCCTCGTGTGATCGTAGCTTTTTCTTTTCATTGAGAATGCTTCAGGTTAGTGTAAAGCAACAATCTCTAACACTTCCTTCGTATGTCTCTAATGTACTTATTCCGTTGCACGTAGAGATCATTGCTTTAAACTAAACTTAAATTCTAGACTAGGTTAGATTGGAGGAGGCTATTAACCGGGAAAACGACATCACGAAACGAAAGTAAATTGTGTAGTTGCCGACCGAGATAGTCGTATAGTCTGAGCCGATAGGCCAGTGTCTCCATGGTTGCGGGTTCGAATCCCGCTTGGAGCATGCATGTTTGTGGATTTTAACAAGCATTGCACTCATGTAATCGTGATGGGCTGAAGTCAAGAGGTACTAAAAATGACCCATGCAGAATAAAGTGAGTTTTTTTTTCTTAACCAAATTGTATAGTTATTTATTCTAGAAGTTCTGGTTAATTCTTCTGTAAACGCGTACAACAGAATAAATCATTGCATTGGAGTAGGAAGAAACTGGTACCGGAGAGTAAATCGGTAATAGGTGCTTAAATGTGGAATAATAAAATCAGAAACTGAGTCCGTCAATAATGTCAGTATTAACGCTCCCATATCAGATTATAGGAATTCGTATCGTTATCCAATCTTTACCATCAGTAATACTGCCATAACTTGAAAGTACTGAGAACCGTTCAAGGTGACTATAACTAACTTGCTTGGAGTAGATTCCGTCAGCAGAATAGTGATTATATGAAACTGGAAAATTTGGTCTTTGAGTGGCTAATACGTATATTTTCACCAAACCGGAGACGAATAGACTTAATGCTTTTGGTTAAGTACATTAATCCAAATTTAAAAATTGAGGTGAGCTCTATGGGTTTGAGTCCTGCTGCCAACCATACTGAGTGAGGTTTTTCTCAATTTCATAATACAAGTGTTGGTTTGGTACTTAGACAAAGTCCTGGCCCTGCCCCTGGAAGAGTGATTGTCAAAGAAGATCATCTTTCAAACATTGGAGGAGCTATCGTAATGGCTTTTTTGTTTGGTCGATAAATCTAGATCAAATAAGTAAATGTCATAACAACATTAATTATAGTGCATAGATTTAGTTCATCTACCGAATGTAGAAGTCTGGACGACCCTGATCGTACTCGCCATTCAAGATAATACGAAATACTGTATTTTCGAAAGGAACAAACAGGCTTAATTGCGTTACTCTTTCCTGGTCTGTATGTTAGTGAAAAGAGAAAAAAATAATCATTAATGTTTGTATTTGAATGTATTTTACGTCCTTCAGCCATTTAAGGCTCAGACCGGGATAGGCTAGGTGGAAGGATGCGGGAACGATAGGCCAGGGCCTAATTTGAAGGTATCATTGCCTGGTGTGACAGGAAAACTCCTGGAAAACCTCAATCGGGATGGTCGGCCGCTGGGATTAAACCCACGACCTCCCGAATGCGAAGATAACTCTCTGCTACTGAGCTACGGCCGCTGGGTATCATTAGTGTTTGGCCCACTGGCTACAGCTTCTTTAACGCCCTCTCCAGTCATTCAGATCTTGCGCTTTCCTTTTTATGTCAGCATACGGTTTGTCTTTCTTAATACTGTCAAGGAGTTAGATTCAGCTTCTTCCTCTTTTTCCTCTGAAACATACCTTCAACCATACAAACTGCATGTATTAATATACTATCTTGGCCCAACCAATGTCCTAATCATTTCCTTTGTCTCATTTTTATGGTACATCTCTCGCCTACCCTTTTCAACAGTTCTTCATTGCACATTTTCTGTGTTCAGGTATTCTTTTATTTTTCCCCATGTCCTCATTTCGAAGGTTTCCAGTTTTCTATCTTCCTCTGTTTCGTAAACTGTGAAAAAAATCTAAAACATTCGTAGAAAAAGCTAGGCAAAAAGAGCTGCCTGGAAATTTCCAGTAACTTAACTAATAAAAACCAGCCATCATTCAGATTTCAGGGATCCTTCTGGAAGGGAAAGAAAAAAAAAGAGAAGCCTGAAGCGAGATTTGAACAGAGATTGTTCAGGTTTTTTTTTAATTGGCCCTACGAGAACTATTTGTATTGTTCTACTAGAATTTCTGTTCACAACAGTTCAGTTGGAAGTCAAGATTCTTATCGACAGGACTAAATTGCCAGTCATAAGAAAACGCTAGCTCAAAACAGTATAGAGTATCAGAAGTGCGTTACGTGAAACCCGAAGACGTAAAATAAGTTGATGCCACGACTTTTTATACGGCACATTTTAATCACTTTTCTGTTTGTCATTCAGGGATCCCCATTCACTGAGAATATTTCCCATTTCTGGGAAAATAAGTGATCAAAATGGCGGCAGCAAATACTTGATCCGAATTGCATGCACGATTACGTCACAAAAAGGATGTTATTTTTGTGAACCAATGAATAAAAATTTATAATAGGTTGAACAATAAAATACTGGCCAAATTCATAGAAACTGCTTAGGCCACTTACTTCAATTCAGAGCCGGCTCGAGGGGTGTTCGAACTGTTCCTCCGAACAGCGCCGAAAATTTGGGTGCGCCAACTATTTTGGATACGAATATATCGTGAGAGTTCAGAAAATTAATTACTATTTATGAGGGTGCATCAAAAATTTGGAACAGAGCGCCGATTGACGCTCTGCATCAGTTTTATTACATATTTCGTACTCTTTTAACTATGAGAAACCGTTTTCTCATGTATGCAAAGAACTGGAAACTGCAAATATCCACCTCACAAGTAAAGGTTTTCTCCCACCAATCGGGGATCCGGGAACTGCGCATATATTTAGATAGAGCAGTGTCACGAAGGAATACTGGAAAAATCTGCCGTTCCGACAGCAAAGAGCAAATCCAATGTGGCCATTCCATCAACTTTTGCAAGCAACTTCTCACCCACTTCCCACTTCTCACAGACTTCCTACTCTGACTTAATATTTTGCAAACTGATGTATTTCCAAATACCAGGTGTGTAGATATGAAACCGGAATTTGTGCATAGACGGCGTTAACTGTCTCTGTGGTTACCGTAAAACTGCGTCCTTGGCGCCACTTGCTTGTTTTGACTGCTGATAACGATTTGCAACTCACAACCAGACAAGTTTCATGTCATAGTGTAGTGTTTAATAGCGTTGAACATGGCGCAATTTGTACCTACAAACTACGATGTGCGGACAGCATTGATTTTTTGTTACCATTTGAAGAAAACTGCTGCAAAATCGCATCTCATGCTTGTCGAAGCTTACGGTGATCATACTCTTGGTAAGTCATAGTGCTATGCGTGGTTTAAAAAATTTAAAAGTGGCGATTTTGACGTAAGAAACGAAGAACGTGGAATACCACCGAAAAAGTTTGCAGACAGCGAATTGCAAGCTTTGTTAGATGAGGATGACGCTCAAACGCAACAACAACTCGCGGATCAATTAAATGTGACACGAGAAGCAGTTTCCATACGTTTAAAAGCCATGGGCAAGATTCAGAAGGTGGGAAAATAGGTTCCACATGCATTGACTGAACGACAGCAGGAAAACCGAAAAACCACTTGCGAAATTCTGCTTGCCAGGTACAAAAGGAAATAATTTCTCCATCGAATTGTGACTGGTGACGAAAAGTGGATCTATTTCGAGAATCCGAAGCGTAAAAGATCATGGGTAACTCCAGGAGAACCGGCGACATCCACTGCAAGACCAAATCGCTCTGGACGGAAGACAATGCTTTGTGATTGGTGGGATCAGAAGGGAGTGATCTATTATGAACTGCTGAAACCTGGCGAAACCGTTAATACCGACAACAAATGATCGATTTGCATCAAGCGTTGCGTAAAAAACGACCAGAATATGATCAAAGACAACGTAAAGTGATTGTGCTTCACGATAATGCACCCTCCCACACAACCGGTCAAGGAAACGATTGCGACGTTTGGCTGGGAAATCCTTCCGCATGCGGCTTACTCACCAGGCTTACAAATGCCTTCCGATTTTCACTTATTTGCATCCATGGGACACGCACTTGCTGACCAGCGCTTCACATCTTACGAAAATGGCTTGATGACTGGTTTGCAGCACAAGAGGCACAGTTTTTTTGGTGTGGCATCCACACATTGCCGGAACGATGGCAGAAATGTATCGCTAGCGATGGCCAATACTTCGAATAAAATAGTTCTTAGCATTGTCATCCAATCACTGTGTCTTTTCTGTACATAAATTCCGGTTTCATATTTACGCACCTGGTACAACACTTGGATCGAAATGTTACGGAAGTCGCCATATTGAAACATGGCCGCCGAAAATGTCGTTTTCTAAAAGACTCGTGCTGCAAAACCGAGATTTGGTATAAAGGTGCATTATCACTAGCAGGTTATGAAAACATTACAAACTATTTAATATGTCCCTACCTTGAAGCCAACATGGTCGCCAAATACTCATTTAAAATATAAAAACAAGTTGTAGGTCAAATGATTTCGATTTCTTTATACCAAATCTCGTTTTTGCAGCACGAGCTGTTTTGTAAAAGACTTTGGGTGGCCATATTGGATTCTACATAGCGACATTTTGAACAGCTTAATACTTTTTGTAAACGTCTAGTGATACTGTACTTTCTTACTAAAATTGGTTTTTCTAGCACGAGTCGTTTAGAAAGTGACATTTTGGGCGGCCATATTAGATTCAATATGGCGACTTCCGAGACATTTCGATCCAACAAATGAGTTGTATTTTGAAATACATCAGTCTGCAAAATATTAAGTCAATCTGTCAACTGAAAGTGGGTGAGAAGTTGCTTGCAAAAGTTGATGGGAATGGCCTTTGGGCGTCCATATTGGATTTACTCTTTGCTGTCGGAACGGCCTATTTTGCCAGTATTCCTTCGTGACCTTCCTCTATCTAAATATATGCGCAGTTCCGGGATCGCCGATTGTTGGGACTTGGGATTGTTGAGAACCTTTATTTGTCAGTGAAACAACATGAAATACTTAAAAATCTGCGGAACATTTCCTGGGAATTTCTAGAAACCAAGGTTTCAGCTCCATATAACACAATAATCCATACAAAACAATCAAAAGAAAAAGAGAAGAGAAAATTAGTCGATCCGAATGACTGTTTCTCATAAAAAAGACCTTGTTTATCCCATTTAGAGATAGTTTTTAGAAATATTATATCCTCTGGATGTATGAAGTTGAAAAGTAATGAAGAAAAAAAACTAGTACATGTTGCGTTAAAAGAAAAAAAAAACATATGATGATGTCACTATGATAGCCTTTAGTTGTGTAATAAAAATGAACTCGAGTCTAAAGAACATCACTTAATGTGACAATGATGTCAGGAATGTATGTCCAAACAGTAAGTGCTGATATGATAGCCCTTGTAAAAACAACATGCATTTTTATATTGCTACAGCTATAAATTACAAACATTGTTTGTTCAAGACATTTGTAAGAGCTGTCATATTTTATGGTCAGTTGTTACTAGAAGTTGAATGCGTCTATGTTTATCCTCAGATTCTGGGAGATATACTCTCGCTGAAGTTAAGATGTAAACAAGCCAGGAAGGGGGGGGGGGGGCTAATGGAAAATGTAGGGTGAGAAGACGAGGTCGGATTTAGAGCATTGATTAAAAACTAAAGCGTGAAAGCGAGACCGCGCCCAAGGGTAATTGTCTGGTCTCGAAGTTCTTGAAAAGAATCGAGAGATCTGTAGGCGGCTCAAATGGAGGATGAATTGCAGAGAATTGCTTTGGAGAGAAAAAGCAGTGGTAATGGTGTTTTGTGTGGGCGAAGAGAAATGACTTTTATTTGCAAAAGACATTTTGGAAATTGTAAAGATGAGGTTTTTTTTTTTTTTTTTTTTTTGTAAGATTCCCTTGCAGCGCATTCTTTATGTTATTTTAAATTGTTTGAAATGTGGAAGACAGTCACGTAAATGAAAAATTAGACCTCATTCATATTATAAATGTAATTGTTTATTTCCTACAATGTACATAGAATTTACACGCAATAAGTGCCATGATAATTATTATAAATAGGGATAGGCTAAACCGTATTTTTCATTAAAACCGGAAACTCCGAGTAGCTTCTTTTGTTTATTCCAGATTATTTCTCATATCTGTCTTATGAGAAAAAGGTGATAAGTCTGACTGCAATAATTACTGCGGAATAACGTTACTCCCAATATGTTACAAAGTTGTGAGTAATGTCCTTCTAACACGTCTAAGCGTATATGAAATAATTAAGAGATCACCCGATTTTTGCCTTTGAAACAAATATTAGAGAAGACATGGGAATACAACGGAATGAATGGATCATTAATGTCAGAAAACAAAGGTCTATCAAAAGGGAAAAGTTACACAATATCCTGGTACCATTTGGAATTCCGGACAAACTCGTTCAGCTACTGAGAATCGCATAAGCAGAATACAATACGTATGGGTGATAATGCCAGATAGTTTCGACATTCGCATCGGACTGAAACAGTGTGATGGCTTGTCTCCGCCACTTTTTACGGTCTGAGCCGAAGGTGCTAATAGGCCATAAAAAAATTAAAATTAAAATCCCCATAGATTTGCGTTAGAATATGCAATAACGAACAGAATATTAATATAACAAAGTATATGATAAACTGAAACACAGACGATGAAGAAAATAGAGATATAGCAGTTAAAAATGAGATCATAGAAAAAATAACATGCTTGAGAGCATATGTAACAACCAAGAACGAGATCACGGAAGAAATAAAAAGCCGCTTAGCAACTCGCAACTTATGTTTGTATTCATTGCCGAAGCTTCTAACCTCGCGATTAATACAAAGAAAATTGAAATTGAAAATACATAGAACGGTTATACTTTGTGGTTGTGAAAGTTCGAGTGCGACTTTGTAAGATGAACATAAAGTGTGAGTGTTTGAAAATAAGATTTTGAAAAAGATATAAGGGCCGAAAGGGGACGAGATGACTGGAGAATTGAGGAGACGGTTGCATAATGAACTTCACATGCTGTACGATTCACCCGATGTTGTAACAATAATGAAATCTTGAAGGCTAAGCTAGCCAGTCCATATATATTGAGTGTTAAAAAAGTTTAAGATTACATTCCATCGTGATTGGTAAACCGGAGGAAAAGAGGCCGTTGAGAAAACCGAGACGTCTTTGAGGTGGCAATTACTGTTTCTTCCAGGCATACTTTCGCACCCCCGTGTTTTCAACCGCACCCCCGAAATAATTAGTTTTAGCACTTTTATTACTCAAACGTATACTGAAATACGCATATAAAAGTATATTCTATAAATATTGTTCATGTTATTTTGAGGTTAACTAAGTAAGTATGAC